>JAJIZL010036473.1:0-32828 GCA_023969395.1 Amblyomma maculatum
CACCGGACCTTTACAACCCGCCAAGCCACCTACCTCACCTTTTGAAAAGATTGGAATTGACCTGCTCGGTTCTTTTCCAAAGACTGTAGAGAGCTGCCGCTGGGTTATCGTCGGCGTTGACTATCTTACCAGATACACGGAGACCGCTGCTCTCGCTACCGCAAAGGCTGCTGATTCGTCGTTTCGTTTGCATTCCGTTATTCTTCACCATGGCGCACCCCATGTTATTATAAGTGATCGTGGTCGGCAATTCACTGCTGATGTCGTGGAAGAAATGCTCCTTGTGGTTCTTTGTGGTTCACACTACCGAAGCTCGACACCGTATCATCCGCAGACCAACGGTCTCACCGAGCGCACCAACCGCACCTTGACAACCATGCTGTCGATGTACGTCTCGTCTGGCCATCGCAACGGGGATTCAATGCTACCGTATGTGACGTACGCTTATAACACTGCAAATCATGAAGTTACCGGCTATTCTCCTTTCTATTTACTCTATGCAAGAACTCCCCACGTTTTCTTAGACGCCTTCTTCCCATTTTCTCCCAACGACGATGCGTCTGTTTCCCAGATACTATGACATGCCGAAGAAGCCCGTCTTATAGCCCGCTTACGCACACTAGCTTCTCAAAGCCGCTCGGAAGAACAGTACGATCTGCATCATCGTGCAGTTGCTTACTCCCCTGGAGACTACGTCTGGCTTTGGACGCCTATTCGCAAGCGAGGATCATATGAGAAGTTTCTCTGCTAGTACGATGGCCCCTTCGTCGTGTTGGACCAACTGAATGACGTGAATTAGGTTATCGCCAAAGTAACGACGGATAATTTCCGATCCCGCAAGACACACGTTGTTCACGTGGCTCGCATAAAGCGCTGCCATCTTCGATCTACCTAATTTTCTCGAGGACGAGAATCGTTTGCCCGGGGGGAATTGTTACGCCGCGTAGCAGCGCACTGAGAAGCAGCAGGAGCAGCAGAAGAAGAAGCGGAGGAAGCGAGGCGCGCGCAGACTGATCCGGGTTTTTCTGAGCTATGTGCGTCCGTCCTACATACGAAGTTCACCTGTATTAAACTCAATTCATCCATTACAATATATATATATGACTCCATACCATGGAACATTCATTCACCGGTTTCTCCTTCCCCCTTGACCGGTAACGCTACATGTGGCAGTTATTTTTGATACTTTCTCACTGACCAGATTCCCTGACACCTGCTTTCCTCGACAACTGCAAAAGTTTTGTCTCGCCTCAAGCGCCCTTCGGCTCGCACATTTATGCACATCAGGAATAAGTGATTTGAGTTCCCAACACACATACAGACTGAACTCTTACAGTGCAGCAAGACCTCCCACTCACACCGTGTTGTACCACACGAACCGCAGCACAGTTTTGTTTTTTGTTTTTCACAAGACAGTTACTTTTAGAAGACAATAGTATATATAAAAATAATCGTACGCACAAAAAACATGGAGGTGCTGGGTATCGATCCCAGTACCTCTCGCATGCTAAGCGAGCGCTCTACCATCTGAGCTACACCCCCGACGGAAACAGCAAGAGCAAAGCACCAGACGAGGCGGTGAGAGTTGCGCAAAGAATCTACACCACACTCAAGGGCGCCCCAACGAGAAATGCAGCCGCTTTTCGCACTCCCTAACCTCCCCGGCGCTCACTCTCGCCTTGTGTCATGAGCGTCTCGCTGGCGGAATCTGTGTTTTCGACCCCAGTTCCGTAGCCGCCACACCTTCAAACACTCCCGCACTTTCATCATTCAAGGTTCCTACACACTCGTATATCACTGAGACTTTCTTCAATTAATAGCTTATTTATAAAAATATCATTTTGTGTGGTCCCTTCCAGCTGAAGACTTATTTAGTGTACAAAGGATATTTAAGAAATATGACCAACATTTTTTCCAGCTTAGCAAAACATTTCTTGGTTAAAGGTAATTAGACAAGAAGGAATTTCCTTGTCTTAGTGTACTGTTTGTTTTGCGCTTTCTATAAAATCTAAACTCCCAGGCGCTGTGAACTCCTCATCAGAGAGCTTTAGATGTTTCAGAGCACCTATCATGTTTATAGGATACCATTTCTTGCAAACCACTCAGCTTTTCAAGCGGCTGCATTCTAAATGATACAAGTTGATGCAATCTTCATAAAAGCTTGTTTACAACGGTGTTCAATTCTATTCAAGCCTTCTCGACACTGAATATGTCCTACCGTAAAAAGATCAACACTTCACACTGACTTTTGCTACAAAGTCAAATCGCTCTGCTACGCTTATCTAGGTCTTATCATGTGTCCTAAGTGTTAGAGAGGTTAAGTTGACTAGCGAGGCACATGTAGCGTTCTACAACGAAGCTGCAGTTTTCACAGTGAACTTCCACTGCTTCAAGACTGTGGCCGACTGCAAAAAATGTGTACTTCTTGAGAGAAACAATGGCACGTGGTGGAACCATTTTTTTTAGATTAGTCTCTTTATTCACCCGATGAAGTTTGTTCACATGCGAAGAACCGATTTTGTCGCGAAGTTCAATACGCATGTTTACCAATGTAAATGTTGTGTGCATTGAAGTTTTACAGAAGACCGGAAATGAGCAGCAGACAGACTCTCCAATTACCAAAAGGTCCCACGCAGCCAAACTTTCTTTACTTTCGACAAAAAGCCCACAACATGGTGCGGTTGAACACGTTAACAGCGGTGCACGGGAGAAGCGCTCAGCATTCGTTAAACTAGTCAGTCAGAGCACATCGCCAGAGGCCACTCGGCGGGAAGTGAGCGTCCCGTCGATAGCTCAGTTGGTAGAGCGGGGGACTGTAGAGGTTGCCCGACAGCGGACATCCATAGGTGGCTAGTTCAAATCCGGCTCGACGGAGTTATTTTTCTCGAGTGATCTCTTGATGCTTCATTTCCGGCCTCTGCATAAGCTCAACGAAATAAAACATTCTGCTTTTTCAGAGCCGCTTTGTATGGAATTTTGTATGCTATACAAAATCCTTTTGCGCCATAAAACGCAAGCAACGTTTATTCTAAATTTACTCAGAAACTAATTTCCAGAACAAAGCTAGAAATACATCAAGCCTTTTTCTTTTCATACTACTTGAACAGCGCTCGAAGAGATAAATATACCAGGTGTCCCACCTAACTTGAACCAAGGGATACAAAATAATACATTTGAGGTAGGTCAGTGAAACCAGTTGCATTCAACTGCTAGCCTCCTTGAGCACTACAGGCAATTTTTTGTTTTGCAATGACTTAATTAGCTAATTATGTTAATTTTTCTAATTTAATAAATATCGACTTTTGACCAAACATGTGAATTGGAAACTTGTAGAGCACCTTCAGAAAACCCCATTCGATTAATTGCGATAAAGAAAGTCTCACGTGTATCTTTTTTTCTGGGCTCAAAAGAAATCCCGCGAAATACAAATAATACCACGTGAGTAGCGCATTTGTGCGCCGCGATTGTGGTGCTCTCAGTCGTGGTTTGAGGGAACGAAATTAGCGGCGGCCGTGTCTCGGCCCCGTTAAAGCGGCAGGCCGATATGCCTGCAATGGCTTCTTCGCCCGCGTCAGACAGCCGGCTCACGTGACGGTGCAAGTAGCGGCGAGAGCGGCGAGATGACACCACGGAGGTTCTAACAGGGCCTGCTTCTCTCCCATCAGCGAACGTCACGACAAACGGATGAGCGATAAGGTATCAGCCACTGAATCTGCGCATACAGGCTTGGGTAAAGGGGCGAGATGACATCATGTGACTCGACTAAAATTAGCGCTGCATCTTCATTTGCCGGTTCTTTATCGTCATCTGCTTGTCGTGATGTAGGCTGCTGCGGTGCGTAGGCTTGGCCAAGATCGCGGTGGCGACGGGCGAGCTTGAGCTCGCTCCAACCATCGCCAACATTTCTGTCTGCCGCTGCAACGGGACAATCGGGTCACGGCCGCAGCTGATTTCGTTCGCTCAAACCACGACTGAGAGCACCACAATCGCGGCGCTCAAATGCGCTAGTCACGTGGTATTATTTGTATTTCGCGGGCTTTCTTTTGAGCCCGGAAAAAAAGATACACGTGAGACTTTCTTTATCGCAATTAATGGAATGCGGGTTTCTGAAGGTGCTCTACAAGTTTCCAATTCACATGTTTGGTCTAAAGTCGGTATTTATTAAATTAGAAAAATTAACATAATTAGCCAATTAAGTAATTGCGAAACAAAAATTGCCTGTAGTGCGCAAGCAGGCTGGTAGTTGTATGCAACTGATTTCACTGACCTACCTCAGATATATTATTTTGTAACCCTTGGTTCAAGTTAGCTGGGACACCCGGTATAGTGGCGTTCGCGGCAACAATAATGTGATGTGCTACCTTCCCCCCGTAAAAACCACAAGTGTGTATATTCATATATTTTCCATTGTCTCTGGGAAGCGGCGAACGCAGTTTGACCAATGATGTTCCTACGTGATGTTGAACTTGAAAGTATTAGTCACCAGAAGGAATAGTATCGACGACAGCTAGGCGAAAATATATGGCCTCATCGGGACATAAATACGTACAGTAGGTCCTAATTAAAGCAGTTCGATTTCTTTTCCTGCCCTACTCCCTCAGCCAGGTATGAATCGCCTGTGTTTGATATCATGTAAAAGAGTTCTACACAAAAATAAAATATACCAGGCAGCTGCTGTCCACCCCCTTTCCATCCAAAATTTTACAAACATCTTGTACGGTTCTTTGCAGGATATGGTGTAATCTACTTTTTTGCACTAACACTAACTATTTTAACCACAATGAAAACATATCCTGTGATTTATTTATTCTCTGAGGCAAGAATAAAAGCAAAGTTCAATATTTACCTTTATCTACAATACGTATTCTCGGCTTCTATTTTGTGAAAAAAAAAAAACGGAGTTGTATTTGCACGACGTCCTGTGCTCTCTGTTCACCTGTGTTAACATGTTACGCAAATTATAATCAGTGAATCCTACAACGCTCTACGCTAATAGGCAGCACCTTGGGACGAACTTTGATTGCTGGCTCGGAATGTGCCGCTGGGCGAATGCTAGTTAGCTAGAACTGCATATGAGCAACGCTGCATCCTTTCACCAGAACAATTGCCAGCAGAGCTAAATGACACAGCTTGCATTCACTCAGTGCAAAGATGAATAAAGGAACGCTTTGCGGTAATCCCAAGCAGTCGATTCGTGCTAGCAAAGCTGTTCTCCATGGCACTTCCAAGTGACCCTAAAGGCCGCGTTATTGAGGCGGAGCTTATCCTTAGAGACACGCCGATGGATGGCGATAGTTGAGAAGAAACAAAATAAAAAAAAATACAGGAATAGTGCTGTGAAGTTCATTGCGATTTTGTATGGCATGACAACTGTCGCAAGGTAAAATTCCAATAAGGATAGAAAGCTTTCTAAAAAAATAGACCTTTCTTTTTAATGCAGGTCGTTGACAGGAATCTCAGCAGTAGGTTCGACAATAGAAAGGTGTTCAAAATTTCCAGGTATGTCGACGAAGTTTTAGCACTGTTAAGCACGCAAGACACAATTACTTACCAGTCCACTGCTGAAGAAATTTTAACTGGTTTTAAACACCTTCACAATGATTTCGAATGCACCTCCGAATTGCCAAAAGATAATAGCCTACAGTGTCTTGGAGCTTCTCTTGGAACAATTAAAGGACAGTTTGTTGGATGTAGAAACCTCGAAGCCAGAAGAAACTTTTGTCCTACGACTCGCCCCAATCTAAGAAATTTTAGCAGGCTATTGCGACATCGGGATTAGATTCAGCAATCAAAAAATCATGCCAGCATTACATGCAGGAATGTTTTCAGTTGCAGATTGCTCAATTGTAACAAGCAGGGTTGCCGCCGACCGTAATCTCAGCAGAGGCTAAATCCCTGCTTCAGAAGGTCAAGGGAAAGAAAATAAATTACAATTTAGAGGATAACAGGAGGGTGAGGCCGGTTGTTGTTCCGTACACCAATTGTTCAGCACACAATTGGGAAAACGTCTCAGTAAGTTCAAGGTACAGTCTTGGTCAAACGTCCTCAAGCCAGAGCATTTTCAATTCAGCCGCAAATTGAAGCTGTAACGCCGTAAGTCGATACAGCGTACATCGTGAACTAAAGAAAGCTTTCTTTACAAACCAAAAAAGCTCAGCGTGTGTTAGTGACGCGTCGAAATCGCTCTGTGAGAGCGAACTTGCCTTCTTAAAAGCACTTTGTTAAATTTTAGTTATTGACCGCGCATGACTGACTCATTCATCTTCCATGTAGCTTTTGTTGTATACTTTGTTTAAAATAACGGAATTATTTGAGTTGCCGCCTTCTAGCCTCTCACCTTGTTTTCGATTTATCGCTCTTACGCCCCAGAACATTGTGCATGTGGCGTTGACTCATCTGATTTTCCTAACACTGCTTTCGCGCATGTCTGAATCTTTCATCGCCTGTGTTCGTTTGTTGTTATATTGCCACGTGCCTAGCGCCGCGCGACAGCCGTGTTTGGGGCCGACGACAACGAAGCGGTGGTTGGCACGAGCGGCGCGCTGGTGCTGGACGCTGTGACTCTGTGTTCGAAAGGACAAGCCGACCTCATTCTCGGGTCCTTGGCTACGTGGTACTTTCACGGCTCCCTCGGACTTCAGTCGTGACAATATACTTCGTCCAGACCAATGGAATGTTTCACCATTATTTTCAGTGCTAACATCTTTAAGCCTTATCAACTATATTGGGTTTTATTGCTCTTACGGCCCTTTACACCATTGTCACGTTGATTGCATCTGATCGCTCCTGCCGCTGCTTTCATACATATAGTGCACGCTTTGCTCAATAAAGGCTAGTCGACACTCAGCGCTCTTTCCTGTCCCTTATTCTTTTCGTCTTTTAGCTACTTCATTTCCGCCGAATTTTTTCACCTCATAATGGAACAACTGGCCCAACAAAACGTTCTGCCTCACTATCTATGCTTGAATACCGAATACCCTACTAGTGTATTGGAATCTTCTTCTTCACTGTTCGCTGAAAACATACCAAAAATAAACCATTTCCCGATAATGTAAAAAACAGTCTATTTTTTGCTATTTTTTTTTTTGCAGGTTTTGTTCTTCATGGTAGAAAAAAATATCTTCCCTCCACGCCGAGATCGTGAAAAACAGATCGTAATTCTTCTTGCCCAGCGTAATGAATTGGATTTGGATATGTGGGTTCCTGTTTGTAACGGATGGTCTATACGAAAAAATGAAAGAGAGTGACAGTAACGATGAAAATGACGCTACAGTTAGTAATAGTGATGACAGTAGCGACGACTTGGATGATACATTTTGTTGATAATAATAATGATCATAGTAGCAATGACAACGACAATGCAGTCATAGATATATGTCCTGAAAAGTGGCATTCGCAATTTCCGCTTTAAACAGACCATGCATAACAATGTTTGAGCATTTCTCTTCGAATAACTCGCAGCCATTGCCCCAAAATGAAGTCTGAGGCAATGCCCTAAACACATTTAACCTGCATGCCAATGTCCAAATTTTACAATTCTTTAGTCTTCGCATTAAAACATTAGTCTGCGTTAAAGTAACTCAGATAGGCCAAATCAGTTAAGACGTCTCCCAACTACATCCCTCATAGCTGGTGTCTCACTGGGACATTACAGTTTGTCCATGCGTCAAATGGCATCGCATGCATGAGGAATATTTGTAAACACGATCTAAAGCTGTCCACCCACAAGACAGAATGGCAGTAGTGAAAAATTTAAGCAGCATATTTCCGTGTGCAACAGTGCATAGCATTGATCAATCCCCTCCTTTGGAATGAATCTTTCGACACGATCATCGACAGCAAAAGTGTTCGTAATTAGCTTAAACAACATGTTTATTTTTATATGCAGGTGACAAGTTAGCGTTTGTCGCTATTGCGATGTCGCGTGTTCGGTTTTAAAAAATCATGCTAAGAAAAATGAGTAATTCCTATTCCACGTCTCGACATAATGAGTGATCTTTAGAGCACCGTAGAAAAAATAGTACGACGATTTAATTTTTTTTTCTAAACAACATCGACGCACAAGAGTCACAGGATAAAATAAATTGGAAAAAGCGTGACATAATTTCATGTGGCAGTTTTATTTTACTGTCAAGTCTTACCTGCTGCACCAACTCGTTTTTGCCTTGCGGAGTATTTGTTACTTCCTTCCTTGATTGCTGGGAACACAGCACCTGTGACTTCCTGCGGAATTCCCTTGGAAGTGCACCACAATAGAGGCTTTACAAAAGTTAGCGCCATCTAGTGAAAGAAACAGAAACTGTGCGCGGCGGCCATGTTTTGCTCAGTCCGCCCGCGCCTCCCATCGAGTACGCTGTCAACGTGCGCCTTCGTAGAACTCGTGCATGCACCGAAAGGTGCATTGGAATGGTCACAAGCGATTGTTTCATTTTCTAACATCACAGCCGTCGCTGTTTGCTCCAAGCTCTATTCGGAATGATGCCAGCATGTTGTTGCGTGCCCTTCTGCTGCCAGCGCACCGTCATAGACGCGCACGGAATCAAGGTGTATGCGTGTATGCGACTGTTCGTTTGCAGTCCTAATCGGCTTTACAAGGGTCACTTGCATCATGTAAAGCATTACTGCACGTCCCTCTGACTGAGAGCTAGCTCACAGAATGTGCTATCACCTAAAACAGCACGGTTAATTGTTTTGCGCGCTATGGAGCCTTGTGAACTTGAAGGATAAACTTATGCTGCGATGGAGGACACGGGAGAAGGAGCAATGCATGTATAACAAACGCTATTGTGCCAATACGTTCTTTGAAACATTTTGTACGTAGGTTGCATTTGCATTTGTGTATTTTATTTAAGACACGGGCATGATTACCGAAACTACTTTTTACAGTCGTACGAAATGGTAGTGCTTGGTGCAGATAGCAATACGGTTTGTCTAGTGCGCCCGGGGTGCGTGTTTCACGCTGCAAAAGCAAGCGGCTGCCAAACCCGCGGCGTCTAGAAAATCAGGAAAATATGACATCCCACTAGTGTGTTGTAACATGCTCACGTACAGCCCGTTTCGACCGGTCCACGTTCAGAGCGCTCAGCTCAGGTTTTATACCTTCCAGCGCGGCCGATAAAATAACGAAGCGTGCGCTTCACTTTTGTGTTTTTTCGAGTCACCCGATGGTTCGCTAATTCACAGCTACCTGAAATTCACTGGAATTTTTAAATATGTCCATTTTTTGTCTATTCCCTCTGTCAGAAAGTAAACATTTGAAGCCGTAATCTCATATGAAAGCGCTGACATTGGAAGCTTCGAGGAACTCATGAGCAGGAAGAACTCGGCTGAAACGAAAAGAAATTTGAAAAGTCAGCTTACATTACTGCGAAGTGTTTGTGCTTTGTGCATTTGGCTGTGTTCATAAAATCAGATTTATATTACATCATATCGTTATAGAAAAATTAGGGGGTCACTTAAGCTCCGCCGTTAAAGGTATAACGCGATAGTGTCTCTCTCTCATACACACACGCATAATGGTTTTCTCCTTCGCGTGTTATATTTTAGCTCTTTTATTTATTTATTTATTTTATTTACCAAATACTGCAGGCCCTAACTGAGCCCTAACAGGAGGGGCGAAAAGAATACAATGCAGGGAAATATGAATTCATCAAAAGTAACATACTACACACAAGTGTAGTATGTTATATGTTGTTATGTATGTTATATTTCTATGTTATGTATGTTATGTTATATTTCTATCATTTCTTTCTTTATTTTTATTTTATTTAACGTTTTATATTTTTATACACCAATACGCATGCATCAGCAACAATCGGCTTTCCATTCTGAGCAATTTGACACTTTTGAACACATTCTTCAATTATTTCAATTAATTACACATTCTAAATTTTCTTCCTTAGCATCACCAAGCACTGGTTTTTCATTCTGACACCTTTGAACACTTACTTTCCAATTTTTCCTTTTTTTCGTTTCTTTATTTCATCAATTGATCAATTAATTACAAAGATTTTATTAACTCGTCATCGCCTATCGCACACCAATCAATATTCAATCACTGGAAGCACAAATTACCATGGCACTTTTTTTTTTTTTTACGCAGCGCCCGATTATTTCCGAGACTAATGCCAACTACTGCGACGGCATGGGAAGGAAAGTGCTAAGCGCCAGTCCAACTTACTTCAAATTACGCATGCTCCTTTTATCATAAAATAAAATGCATCCTCGCTCATTTCACCAACCAAGTATCTTCCAGTGGGATGAGCGACGGTGATTGCGCAAACCAAGCAAACAAACTCGCGATGATCTCTCATAGGCATTTAAGTGAACAGCAAAGGCACACAGACAAAAAAATCAACATTACAGAACTCTAGATACTGTACCTGGATAGGGGTGACGCTGCGGATTGCCGAGGGGGGGGGGGGGGGGCATGCACGACTCGTAGAGCAATTTGTAACTGTGCTCGGCAGCGCAGCCGGTGGGTCCCGCCACGTCTCGGCTGTCAAAATACGCATCTAGGCGTCTCTAACAGAAACCGCCTGGGACCGAACAGAGGTCCAAGCACAGCACACTAGGTTAAAACGTGAAAAGCGCGAACAGAACGGCGAGCGATGACGGACGGACACGAAGCGAACGGATGGAGCGAACAAAATATGGCGGCCAGCGCGGGATCAGGGTGCCGCGGTTGCCAGACGTACTTTTGTAAACCCTCTATACTCATGACAGATATTTTGTCAGATACCCAGCCTTCGGAGGAAACTACAGAGCTGCGGAAGCTTAGTGCGGAGAGTAAAATTTTTGACTAGTTGATCAATATAACATAGAAAGGAAACCACTGAAAACAGGCGCAGGGCAAGAGCAAACAAGGCACACACCACAACGCTGGGCTTACAACTGATTTATTCCGATGAAGAAGGGCTCATTTCAAAACAATTCCCTGCGCACGTAATCTCAGTTTCGCAATCTAAGGTACCCGCGATAAGACAACTGCAACTGTTGCATGGGTGTGTGAGGCCGCATCTGCGATAAAAAAAAATAGAAAAAACACATACGCAATGAGCGCGCTGTCTACTGGATACTCAAACACAGAGGAAAGAAAAAAGCGACCTGCGAACCGGGTTTCATTTCAGTCGTTCAGTCGTGTGCGACTCTTCGGGACCCTATGGACCATATCACGCCACGCTTTCCGGTCTCTCACTATCTTCCTAACATCAGATAACTTCATCTGTAGCGCCTCGAGGATGCCATCTAACCATCGCGTTCGCTGCCTGCCCCTTCTCCGGTGACCTTCAACCTTTCCCAACATCAAATCTTTCTCCAGCGACTCCTCGCTTCTCATCAGATGACCAAAGTAGCTGAGTTTTAACTTTAGAATTTGACCCTCCAATGAGCATTCAGGCTTTATGGTCGACAATATCGACTGATTTGATCTTCTGGCCGTCCAAGGAACTCTCAAGAGTCTCCGCCAGCACCACAATTCAAACGCGTCAATTCTTCGGCGGTCAGCCTTCTTCACAGTCCAACTCTCGTATCCATACATCACAACTGGAAAGACCATAGCACGAGTTATAAGGATCTTGGTTGGCAGTGTAATGTCTCTGCTCTTTACTAGGCGGTCAAGGCTAGCCATTGCTCTCTTTCCCAGAAGCAGGCGTCTCCTAATTTCATGGCTGCAGTCTCCTACCGGGGTAATCTTGGAGCCCAAGAAGTGAAAATCTGTCACAGCTTCCACATCTTGTCCCTTGATGCTCCAGGACTTGATAGGGCAAGACGCCATGATCTTTGTCTTTTTATTGTTTAGTTTAAACCCAAACTTCTCACTCTCTTGTACGCGCATCAGAAGACTCATGAGTTCCACTTCACTTTCTGCCATTAAAGTGGTATCATTCGCATATCTAAGGTTGTTGATACGTTTCCCAGCAATCTTCACTCCAGTTGAAGACTCATCCAGACCGGCCTTCCTCACGATGCACTCAGTATATAGGTTAAATAGGCAGGGCGACAGTATGCAGCCTTGACTCACTCCTTTTTCAATCGGAAACTATTCAGTAAGACCATGCCCAGTTCTAAATGTGGCCTCTTGCCCTTCATACAGGTTCCTGAGGAGAGAGATGAGGTGAATTGGAACTCCCATCTCTTGTAGAGCTTGCCACAATCTGCTGTGATCTACGCAGTCAAACGCTTTCGCATAATCAATAAAGCAGAAGTAGATGGGTTTCTGGAACTCTCTTGCTTTTTCCATGATCCAGCGAAGGTTGGTAATCTGGTATCTAGTTCCTCTGCCCTTGCGAAACCCAGCTTGCATGTCCGGAAGCTTCCGATCCACGTACTGCTGCAGCCTACCTTGGAGGATTTTCAACATCACCTTGCTAGCATGCGAAATAAGCGCGATCTTGCGATAGTTGGAACAATCTTTGGCACTGCCTTTCTTTGGAATGGGAAGGTAAACTGACCTCCTCCAATCCTGTAGCCACTGCAGGGTTGTCCAAAATTTCTGGCATAATATATACGCGATGCGCAAAACGCCGACAACGCCGCCTGTCGCCAAAGCCGCAAATCGTAGGCGGGCTCAGTCGGGCGCTGTTCATGTCAGCGTCTATGCGCGCGCGTCGTGTTTTCGTCTTTGGTCGTGGCTTAATCAACCTTTAGCAATGTCCGGGAAGAATTGCTGCGCAGTTTGTTTTACGAGCAGACATAAAACCTTGCCAGGAACACGTTTGTATCAGTTTCCAGTGATGCTTCACGAGAACGACGGCGGCCGTGAATCGTGGTTTTTCGACGCAGAAAGCAAGCTATCGCACCGAATGACATTTGTTCAGGTTAATGTCATTTTTTCGACGCGCTGCTACACGACCAAAGATAATGGCATTTCAAAAGTATGGTAACTGCAATTGACATGCAAATGTTGGGGCGCCTTCAATATGTTGCGATAGGTGACTGCGCTGTAAACGAAAGCAACCTTTAAATTGACATTCATGTCTTGCATGCCTTGTAACCAGCCTGTTGATTAGGACTATCAATTACGAAGTTAGCGGCAGTGTCGGCGGCGTCTGTTTACGAAAGGGCACTGAAGGTGCGCACGTCTGCGCTCGACTGCGAAAAGCGTACGAGTTTCAACAACGCGTACACTTTGCGCACTGAAGCAAGTGTCCAGAGCAACACGTAAAATAAGCGGTATCTAGTGTACTGTCCTAGGGCGCTTTTATAGAGCCTTCGAGTATGGCCATACGACAGCCCCGTTGACTGCCGCACGTTTTTGCCAGATTGTTCGCTCGGCGTATTAAGGCTTGTCGAAAGATGCCCGAGCTTGGCCTCATCAAGAAAGCATATGACAAATTCGTAACGCTTGCCACATCGTATACGGCGAGCTTATCGCAACGACGCTGCCCGCAAAAGCGGCCGACGACGGCGATAGGCCATGTGCTGGGCCCTAGTCGTCGCTATGCCTAAACGATTTCGCATCAAAGCCGTAGCTGGAAGCGCTTTGGAAATAGTAAATTTATTATTCATAAAACTGCCTTATAGTATCAGTTCAATTGTCTCCCAAATTTTCTTTCAGTAAACGGAAGGTGTAACTTCGGCGAGGCCTTAGCAGCGGAGCTTGAGAACGAAATCGGATGAGCAGAAAATTACTTTTATTGCAGTTCTCACTTCTTCCAAAATTTCGTTACATAACAGCGATCGTCAGTAAAGATAATATTTTTATTCCTTCTTCAGATTAAGCGCTTATTATTCAAGATCAACAGAGCATGCTTTTCTGAAGGGGGCGAAAGAAGTTCGCCGTGTCGATGACTCGGCGCCGACGGACCGTGGCAGCATGCAGGAGCGACCTGTTCCGCCCGCGCTGGGTGCGGTGGATACGAGTTGGCTGGCAGCGATGGGTGCCAGTTTTTTTTTCTTTTTTTACGATGATATTTGTCATATTTCACATATATGACTAGCTGCACAATTATAGGAGTACAGTAATATTTAATGCAGGTGGCACGTTTGTAGTTTATTTTGGGTGTATCCTCTCCCCAAGTGCCTGGTGTCGACATAACACATTTCCTCGTTGATCGCATTCGGATGAGTAGACCTCAAACTCATTCGATGCCTAATGTCGTTTTCATCGAATGTCATTATATTTTCTCATGTAGCAGCAAACAAATATAATTTTGAACGAGCGTCATTCGATGGAAAAGGCATTAAATGTGCCGTGTAGCAGGCCTGATCAGTGATACTATTTTTGAGTGTTTTCTGCTTGTCACTGCACCTTCCGTGAACACTTCTTGTTTAAACTTGGTTGCCTCCGCTGCTGGGAATATCCAATACGCATTAGATTTATGAAATGCTTAGCCAGACAATCTTTAGCATACATTGACCTCGCACAGCACACGGTTGCATTTTGCGTTTCGCCTCCACTTAAACGCGGGCGGCGTGGTCAACTTCCGTACCGATAACTCGATCTTCCTCAGTAGCCAGAGCCGCTGCGGCAGGTTATTGAACAGACATTTTCCAATATGCGTTTTGAAACATGCCATGCAATTACTTTGAAGAACAGAGCCAGAGTTCCTGTTGGCTGGCAAGATTACGAAAACATAACATGTCGCTGCACTTGATATTCAGTCCTAAGGTTCTAGAGCTTGTTATAAAGCGCGCTGTAATTCTGCAGTTGGGCGTGATGGTGATACAAATGAAATGAAGATGATACTACAATAATAACATAGGATATGAACTTTAAATCTAATATGCTCTTGGCTAACCTGTGATGCAGCTTTTCAGATATTGCCTCTGCTGATATCTCACTCACCCATGAAATTATCTACCCGATCTGCCTTTTTGACGACGGAATAGATGAAATCCATCGTGTACAGGCAGAGGTAAAGCGCAACCATGAAAAATTTGAACTCTTGCTACAGGAGCCCAATATGCGCTATTTTTCTGATGCTCAGAATGCTGGTTTGCAAGCTCGCTGGCTTTTCCTGTGCTCGCACCGGTACGAAACCGCTCGCAGTTTCGACGCTGCCTAGTTTGTTGTAGCAATTTATTGCATGTAAACGAAGCAAGCGTGTACGATGAAGCAAAGAAAGAACATTGGTTCATAGGTCAAGGAATGAACGAATTAACGTGGCGTTGTAAGGAAAGTGGGGCACTCAAAATGAGCTCCACTTCGTACGCAATCTTGTTGACGCCAGCCTGCAGGAGTCACTTGATGCATATATGGAGGCGATGTAGTTTCAGACGGCCTTGATAACGAACACATGTCCACCATTATAAAGGGCGATCCCCTTGTGCACTGTCACCGCGGGAGTGCCCGCGAGACGCGCACAAACGGCAGATCGCACGCGCGCACCACGGCCACGCTTGCCGTACTTGCCGCATGAGGCCCGCCTCGGGTTCCGACGGCCGCCGCTACGCGGCTTTCAGTGGCGCCCCTATAGGCGCTACGCATGGCGTATACAGAACGTTAATAGCGTCGTCATGGTTGAGGTTTTGAAGCAACTCAGCTGGAATGCCATCAATTCCGCTAGCTTTGTTCTTAGCAAGGCTGGCTAAGGCACATTCAACTTCACTCTTCAGGATGCCCGGCTCGAGATCAGTAATCACAACCGTCGTATATTGGGTTTGCACGTCCGGGTCCTTCTTGTACAGTTCTTCTGTGTATTCCTGCCACCTCTTCTTTATCTCTGAGGCTTCAGTGAGGTCCCTGCCTCATTTGTCCTTTATCACGCCCAGCTTAACATAGAAGCTTCCTTTGATATCTTTGAATGGTGGAAGGTCTAAAAAAAAACAAAACAAAGAACACGAGGCACCGGCGAAATTCGAACTCACGATCTCCTGTTTACTAGACAGGCGCTTTAACCAACTTAGCCACGGCGCCGAGCGATGGAGATAAGAAATATCTAATGCTTCGCCCGCTCCCTCTGAAGCAGCATTCAATACATTCTGAAAAGTACAAAAGCAAAAACGATTTAACCAACGCTGTGACTGGTTCTTATGCAACATTTCGCAAGACGAATGAGTCAGGAAAGATACCAAATGGAGATTCTCTACGGTAAGCTCGTTTACAATTGAAGGCACACGCATATGGACTAATATAGACAGCAAGAAATGTTGCGATTAATTATTGGCACGCATTTGTCGCAACATGAAACCTTCCATGCTTCAGTGAAGACGCATAGCATGCACAAACGTTTGCAGTGTCTATAAAAAAGCTGTGCTGCCATGAGACTTTTCTATTCAAGCATACAAACGTTACTTTAACGGCATTAAGTTAATTCAAGCATTAAGTTATAAGTGCTCGGCTTGCTTTGCAGGTTCGGCCGCTAATCATCAACTTGACGATATCAAGCAACGGATGTCCAGCCCTGACTGCACCAACATTTCCTGAAGCAAGTGACGTCGTCGTGAACAAATGGAAAATTCCGACAGGCGGAACAGCATCTTCCGGCAGCGAGCATATAAAGCCTTCCCTGCAACCGACGGCCTCCAGTGGGGGCGGCAGCACCGCAGTGACCATGTTGCCTGAGCATGCTTGGCTTGCTTTGCAGGTTCTGCCGCTAATCATCAACTTGACGATATCAAGCAACGGATGTCCAGCCCTGACTGCACCAACATTTCCTGAAGCAAGTGACGTCATCGTGAACAAGTGGAAAATTCCGACAGGCGGAACGGCATCGTTCGGCAGCGAGCATATAAAGCCTTCCCTGCAACCAACGGCCTTCAGTGGGGGCGGCAGCACCGCAGCGACCATGTTGCCTGAGCATGATTGGCTTGCTTTGCAGGTTCGTTACTATTCTTATATGGGAACTTTTCGTTCAAATTGTCTTTGCCTGATTGTGCTGCCGCTCCCAATGACGTTGCGTGAATGCTTGCTTATTATGTGGTGTCGTATTATGCTTATGGCTTCTGGTGATATTGAAACTAATCCGGGACCAACAAATCAGAAATTGCTTCAACTCATTTTAGACAAACACGCTCAGATTAAAACTCGTCTGGCTGTTAATGAAAACAAACTAGAATCATTCACAGACCAGTGCGCTAAACTGCTAAAACTTGAAAGTGCCGTTTGTGACCTTAAGCGCACTGTGCAGCAGCAGCAACAAAAATTAGATGATATGGAAGACAGATCCAGACACAATAATGTTATTGTATTTGGTGTCTTAGAAGATCCTAAAGAAACAAAAGCAGACATTGAAACCAAATTGATAAAGGAAGTTTTTTTTCGATAAGCTTGGAATCTCTGTGACGTCAGTGGAAAGGATACACAGACTCGGGCGAAGAAAGACTGGACACAACAGGCCAGTTATCATGCGACTATATGATTTCAGTGAAAAAGTAGGCATTTTTAAGAATTGCGGCAAACTGAAAGATACCGGCGTAAGTATTTCTGACGATTATTCACAGGCAACTCTGCGGAAAAGGAAACTTCTTTGGGAATCAGCTCAGAGTGATAAGCGTGAGGGGGCGAAAGTGAAGCTTGTGCACGATAAGCTGATTATCAACAACACTGCGTACATCTGGGACTTGGAAACAAACCCTCGTGTGAAGCTTCCGACTACCAACGGGAACCCACCTAGTCCTCAGGAATGACACAAGAAAAAGCATGAACTAAGATTACTAACTGTAAATGCGCGAAGCATTTTAAATAAATCAGAATCCCTCGACTACCTAACGCTACTGCACAATCCTCACGTTGTTGCTGTGACAGAAACATGGCTGCACGGCGATATTAAGAGTGAAGAGGTTTTTCCTAGCTCATACAATGTCCTCCGCAAGGATAGATCAAACAGAGGAGGAGGTGTGGCGCTACTCATTAAAGACAAATATCAATATGAACCCCTCCCCTTCATTAGTGACCACGAAAGCGTGTGGTGTAAACTAGTTATACCTGATATGACACTAGTAATCCGGGTCATTTATAGGCCTCCAGCAAGCCCTGTCGAATACCTCCAAAAGATTGATGAGCATCTAAGCATAATAACCAATGATAGAATCAGAATCATACTTGTAGGGGACTTTAATTTACCTGGTGTAGATTGGGATGCACGTGTTCCAGGGGCTATCGACCGGTCTCATTGTGACACCATGTTAGAGATTATGACTAAGTACGGCCTCATTCAGACGGTCCAGAAACCCACCCGAACTCAAGGAAACTGTCATTCGTTGTTGGATCTAATATTTTTGTGAGGAGAAGCTTTTGATTATAAAATAGATATTTATGATGGAATTTCAGACCATAAAATTGTGCTTGCTACTGTTAATATTAACAAGAAATGCGCCTCCTAAAACAAGACGGTAAACGTTTACAATTTCAACGCGGCTGATGACACTTCAGTTATTGACTACTTTGAATCTGCTTTTGATGTAATGCCACAAGATGATAGTGTCGAGAGCATGTGGCAATATTTCATCTCAACAGGGAGGCATTGTTTGAAGCAGTTTATTCCACTGAAAAGAAAACGGTTACGAAAACAAAATCCGTGGATCACGAGAAGTATTATTCACTTAAAATGCCGTCTACAACGTGCTCGCAAGAAGAAACCAAGACGTGGAGTGTAGTTACAGCTCTCAGTGCGCAAGTGCGAAGGGAATTGAAGAAAGCCAAATCGCATTTCCTTTCTACCGCGCTGGCGGAGTACATACAGAGCGCTCCGCAGAAATTTTGGAGATATCTCTCTGGCTCCAGCTAAGGAATAAATTGAGTACTAATAAATGGGACTTTAAGCTGTGAACCGAAGTCAATCGCTGAAGCCTTTAATACCTTCTTTGTATCTGTATTTACTCCAAAAAGAGACGAACTTTCGATGAAAGCGTCAGACCGGCATTACAGTGATGGTATTGTCATATCACGGGAAGGTATAGTCTCCTTGCTCTTAAAGCTGGATTCTAAGAAATCACCTGGTCCTGATAAGATACCTAATGAATTTTTGAAGCGTTACTGTGAACGGGTTTCCTATTTTTTAGAGAAGATATTCGTAGCATCGTTACGTGACTGCACTGTACCGAGTGACTGGCTGTTAGCAAGAGTTGTTCCGGTTTTCAAATCTGGCGACAAATTTGTTGTTTCCAATTATCGTCCAATATCTATCACATGTTGTGCATGCAAAATGCTTGAGCATTTAATATGTAAATATCTTGTAGAATACATTGAAACTAATAGACTTTTTTACAGTAAGCAGCATGGCTTTCGGAGTCGTCTATCAACAATAACACAGCTTTTTGAAATTACTCATGCTTTTGCGACAGCCATAAACTCGAGAGAACAAACTGATGTGATTACAGGGGACCAATCGAAGGCATTTGACAGAGTGTGTCATACGAAACTTTTGCACAAGCTGCAAGAGTTCGGTATCGACGTGCAAATTATCAGTTGGATTAAGGCTTACTTGTTGAACAGAGAACAGTTTGTGGTTATTGATAATGTTTACTCATCAACATCACCAGTGTCATCCGGTGTACCGCAGGGGTCCGTTCTTGGTCCCATATTATTTTTGTTGTACATAAATGACATTGTAAAGGACATACACCCTCTCGTTGAAGCTCGATTATTTGCTGATGACATCGTATTATTCTGCCGCATGAAAACCCTGCAAGACCAAGTAATTTTGAATGACTCTTTAAAAGTTGTGTATGAATGGTGTGTTAAGTTGGACATGGAAATCAATTTTGAAAAGTCAATTACTATGATTGTGTCGAACAAGAAAACCCCGTTAGTGTTTCCGTATACAATTAATAACATTGAAATAAAACGTTCCAATAGATTAAAATATTTAGGTGTTACGATTTCTCATGATTTGAACTGGAGTGATCATGTACAGAATATTTGTGGGGCAGCCCAACGAAAGCTTGGATTCCTACGGCGAAAGTTAAGAGATGCGCCACCGGCTGTCAAACTAAAAGCTTATAAATCATTGGTAAGGCCAAGTCTGGAATACGCGAGCATAATTTGGGATCCAAACCAGAAATATCTCATAGATAAGCTTGAACGGATTCAGAGATTAGCAGTGAGGTTCGTGTTTTCTCGCTATCGAAGAACACAGTCCGCAACGGAACTCATTTCACTTGCTGAGCTACAAACCATGGCTATTCGTAGAAAAATTGCTAGGCTCAAGTTCCTTTATCAACTTCATAACAATGAACTCAATATAGATTCCGGTTTGTACTTGCGGCCGCCCGGGAGACTGTCATCTCGCACTAATCATTCATTTGCAGTGATGTCGTATGTACCAAGAGTTGATGTATTTAAATTTTTGTTTCTGCCTCAAAAAATCATTGAATGGAACAACCTTGACCGAAGAGTATTTGAAAGAACTTGTTCTTTAGAAACTTTTGAGAAAGAGTTGGAAATTTGTTGTGCCGCTTGAATGTACATTGCCCACCCTGTAACAGCTCGGAAGGGCTAACAGTACTTGCAAATAAATAAATAAATGGCAAGATAACGCGTTTATGAACAAGTGTTTTGATAGGACTAAAGAGTATTTCAGCATTATGAGTCCTTCATCTCACACTACCATTAGGCCTCACATGCCTCTGTTTTGCAATATCGTGTCTTTGACTGCCTCTCAAATTCGAAGTTCACTGTTGCTTCCTAGCCGTGGTTGCTGCGTTAAACATCAGGTGAAACACATGAACATGCATGAAATGTGCGATGTTACGCAAAACGTTACGATTCCCAACGTGTCGAATCGCAGCAGCCTAAATTATACCTGATCTTTACTACGCCGTCTCTCAATGGCTATGCCTGAATATAGAACGGTAAACTCGACATAACAATACTCCAAAAAAACTTCAATGAAATTTCAGTTAGGGCAAGTTAATTCATGCTTTTTCTTAAAGTAATAGATGAATTCGAACACTAGACGATCTACGGAGAAGAGAAAAGACTTATTAGTTATTTTACGAAGAGAAGTCCATTTATTTTTGCCATTGATTTTGACCGCATGCTTCGTTATTTTAATGACAGTGCATCTGTAAACTTTACAAGGGATTTTTTATTCACCTCGCAGTGAAACTTTAACTACCTTGTAATAAGTTTCTCTTGTACGAGTTAAGTATACACATGCTTCGTTTACTCACCTACGAGAGTGACGGAGCACACTGCTGCAATTCTCGATCATTATCGCTCAATATTTCTCTTTGTAGCTGATTTGTTAAACAGACGAACAAAGCGGCCCATTTTATAAAAAGACACTAGTATTAGCCACAATTAACAAAGTAAACATAAATGTACATAATTTACGTACATGGTACATGGTGTATGCAAATAGATTAAATTGTGACACAACATTTTCATGCCCTTCTAGTCGGAAAAAAATAAATGCTGCTCAACATTCGATTGTAATTTACTACAGCAGGCGAATACAGCACAAGCTTATCAGAGAAGTTGCAAGTGTTGTGAGAGGTATTCGTTTAGATTTTGATTTGCTCCACCGCTCAGTAATTGAAAACATCATGAAGCCTTCAAGCACTTTTTAAATGCCACCATTTTCTTGCACTGCTTGTACCTGATGTACACTCTTTGTCAACAGTGTAGAGCTCATAGGGTCTGCTTCTGAGGCATTTCGTGTGGCCTGTAATGCATTTCCAGTGTTCCGAATCTCTTGATGGTAGGATTTAATCCTCCTGCCCTCTCAAATGGGAAGAAACTCCACTAGCACTAAATCAGCGCTACCAGACAGCTCAGAATACGACCGCCTAGCCTCTACCCTCTTGACGAAGTCTTTACATACTTTCCGCTAGATCCATTTGAAGATACGATTATTCATTGCATTCGACCTTAATATTCAATAAGGCAATTTGGATCAAATAATGACGTACTCAGTACCTTCAATATATACGACCTGGTAACATATTACTACTTCCATTGTTTATGAAATTCCTTACAGCTCATAAACATTTACCAACTCCATCGTTTCGTCACAAAACAAGCACCAATAAATTTACGACCGGCAAATACTACAGTCCGTTTGAAATAACCTACGGAATTGTCTTGTTTAAAAGGTTCAATTATTTACCTACATTATTCGAGTTCAAGAAACAATAAAGCTTTCCCTGCTCAATTTACTCTAGTTTCCATATTGTTGTATTCTGATTTATTGTTCATTGTGTATGACTAAATGTGGTTGCTTATCATCTGCATCGTTTCGTAGAGTCTGTTGCTATAACGTGCTTTCTTTTAAAAGCTGCATTATGCTGTCACGGAAAACAAGTTGTTATAGTTTACAATGGTAGGGATCATTAAACCAGAGTTTTTTTGTCAAACTAGTGTGATTCATAGATTCATTGAAAGTTTCATTTTTTTTTTCATGTAACTTCAACGAGTCTGGTGGCACCCCAGACCGGCAGCCCAGTGGCCTGCCTGAAAGATTGCAAAATAGGCACATGTCCTTTAAGAGCCGCGGTCGCCGCCACTATCTGTGACACCACAATTTGCATCAATCACAACCTCCGTTTTTTGATACGGGCTCCTAAAGCAATTTTCTCACAAGTGCTTTGCCTTACACAACTTCGTAGGGGATGCCTACACATCCATTTTTGTGTATTCGCTCTTTTGGGTAAGGATCCAACTTTAATCCTTTCTACCGAACCTTTTCTCTACAGGACACGACTTACAGTCTTAGTATCATCTCTTACAAGCGAAAGAGTGAACACTCGTGGAATTGCGTTTCAGCGCTACTGAAGAGTCCGGTCGCAGCTAGTTTTTTCGTGGTTTTCAGTACGAGTCGTTCGACCTAGATTTTTTCCCCACTCTTTTTCCCACTCTTGGCGTTGTCTTGTTACCCTGCTGAGAGTGTCTGAGGGTGTAGCTCAAGCTGTCTACTATGTAGGAAACCTGAAACAGTTGAGCACGTGTTCCTGGATTGTTGGGAAGCGGTGTTTTACCGGGATGTTTTACAAAGGACACTTAAAAAATACCTGCCATTGACGCCACGTGGAATTCGGTACTTGAAAACTGTTAATGATGATTTTCAGTATGACCTCATCATGCTATTGGGCCTTCACAGTTTTTGGAGGAGTAGGATGGTTTATAGACACTGTGATGTCGATGCACGATCTGTATGTGATTATTTTGTTGAACAAGTGTATAAACTAAAAGAAATTTTGAAGCAGCAAGACGCTGCGGAGGAGGTCTTGAGTCTGATGGGCGAACTTGTGGTAATGAAAGTCCATTAGACACGGTTGTCAGCCAAGGGGCATGGCAACCACGATCTTTTACTGATGTTTTTGTACCAATTCATGCAATAAAGAAAAAAAAAAGAGGGTGTAGCTCAGATGGTAAAGCGCTCGCTTAGCACGCGAGATGTACTGGGATCGATACTCAGCACCTCCACGGATATTTTTGTTTTTCTTTTTCGAGCGCGTGCCCGGCAACACGGTGTTTCCGTCAGTTAAAAATTTTGGAGCTCAATGTGTATATGTGTGTTTCACTTCCAGTGAATATAGAAAGGTGTCGTGTATTATATTACATACTGTGTTTTTTTATATGCAGTGTCTATATATGCCGCCATCTGACGTAGCACTAAGCGTTTTTTCTCGGCCGTCGAATCTTTCTTCGTAGTAATGAAGTCATATGTGAGGTTGCTTCATTGTGACTAACCATTCAGCTGTATGATTTACTTCGCCGAACAAAGCATTTCTTCCGAAGCTGGATTGCTAATTCTGGGCAGGCGGTTACGGCAAACTTGCCACAGTGGTTCTACAGGGAAGGGATAAAAATGAGAAGGGCTGCGGTCATTCTCCACACAGTGGATAAAATGACTTTACGAGCTCTGAAAACAATATGCACGCTAAATACAGGATTTCTCGCTAGCACATGACGCGAGTGATATGTCACGATGATGCCATGCGTTTTCGAATAGGCTGACAATTAAACACTGTTAAGATATGTCAACAAGAACATGTTCAGGACCTTAACTCTCGTTTTCAGAACAAACAAAAATTGGCCCCCAAATCATGATGTGACTACGAGCGCTATGTGCGATAATTGCCTTTTACCTTCACAATTACAACTGTACCTTTACTATGCATGTACCATCATAGTTGCGGCTGATTTTACGGAATGAGCTGCATAATGGATATGGCCAGCTTCATGACATTCATCAGCACCGCAGGAGCAGTTTGTGTGTGTTGGGGGAGGGGGGGGGGGGGGCAAGCTGTGAATAATCCAAACAAGATGTCGAACAACGGAAGGTGGCGTGGTAGGCTTGAAAACAACTTCAGTGTATTAACTAGGCACATCTTGCATTGGTTGGAGATCTACTGTCGTATATAGCATTATTCCCATCTCTGCATACATGCTGAAACAGATTGGAAGCAGTGCACACACTTTATATCATGGAGAGTGATGGATTATCAACATATAAGTAATACTTAGAAAACTCTGATGGACATTGGTGTTTACATCAAACGCAAACTTATATTTTAGAATTGAGAAGTCGGAAATATAGTGCTCACCTTTTGCGCCTAGTAAGGCGGGAGACGTGGCGGCGCAACGGATGGGCAAGCGTCACCCTCTTCCGGTGGCGGTTCGTCGGCAGATCTCCTTTCTGTCGCGGCATTTGGCCGCGGCTTGTATGTTTGTCGCTGTCCTCAACTTACTTATGCAGGCGGCTCGTCGTTGTTAGCAACAGCCGCCTTGTCTCCGTCGTACCCGGTTTGTGCATGCATGCGTTTTGTCGGGCAGGACGCAGGGAGGCGCTGGTGTTGTCCGTTCGCGTTGCGTAGACGCTGTCCATTGATATCGACGGCTCGTCCAGCGGAGGCCTCCTGTTTCCCTTCTACGACTTCTCTGCGACTTCTCCGCAGCCGCAACTGGTGCAGCCACCTCGTCATCTTCTCTTGCAGGCTACGAAAAGCTATCTTTTCGTGCCTGTCCTAGCGCCCTGTTGCGCGCCTTCGGCACAGTTGGCAGCTGCCTCAGCCTCGTCCATGCCCATCAGCAGACATGACGATTTCTCCTTTGCCGTAGACTCCTTGCTGCTGCGTAGGTACAGGCGCTGTCGTCATAAGCATGCCCGAACCGTCCGCATTGCGAGCACTGCTGAACCTTGAGGACGTGCCCCGTACCACGGCAGCGAAAAGGCACTGCATTGGACCTTCGGCCACCTCAACGAGATTAGCTGTGCTGAGAGGCATATCTGGTAGAGGAAGTCGGCGACTTTATGCCTGTATTCAGCTGTAATTTCACGGCTCTTTCCGTCGGCTCCTTCGTGTGCAAAACCTGAGAACTCGCAAGCATTCTCGAGTAACCTCGGTAACTTTACCAGAAGCTGCGAAGGTCGTCTTGATGTCATCGTGTCCGTCGCCATGCAGCTTCCAAAGCAGCCGTATCATAACTTGTTGGTCCTCTGGATATATAATGATGCATCGATGAGCTTTTACAATTCCTTCAAAACGAGAAAACGCTTGATTGCCTCCGCGCTGCTAAAGATCACAGCCGAGTCGTGGTTAATTTGTATGCCCCCAATGCCATCACGTTTAGGAAAGCACCAGTCTTGGCCAGTCCTAAATGGTCTCGCTCGCGCGTTACCATGAAGAAAAACTACGTTGCAAATACGTCCGATGGGCACCTGTAGCAAAATAATCTGGTAGTCATCTTTAGTCACTATCTTTGAGATCTAACCTGTTTCGGCGGCCGACATGGGCCACTGCCGCTGGTTCGTTGGAGGCCACGATTCTCCGTCCGTTCAAACCAGTGGCCAGAAGTAGACAAAGACTGAGCTGCACCTCCTTTTTATTTCTTTACTGCATGCTTTATATTATAAAAGCAGTACAACCAGCAAACAACGTAGGGACGTGCCACAGCCACTGTTCACGAGTAATGTCAGGTAATTTTGCGTCGTTTTCCATCTGAGCTACACTCGCGCCGGATAATGAGAAAAGCAAGGCATCACATTGTGCGGCCAGAGTTGCACAATCTTGGATGCTTCCAAGTACTCCCGAATGAGAAATGGCATCATATTTCACTATTTATGATCTCTCCTGTGTTCGCTCTCGCTTTTTCGCGTAATTGCATCTCGCTTGTCTAGTGTGCGTTTCCAATCAGAGGGAAATAATCGCTACACCTTAATACACAGCCACTCTTTCCTCACTCAGTCCTCTCGACATTCATATGTCATTTACCTAGATGAAATGAAAGAGCACTGAACAAGGGTAGAGGGGGGAAGCCTCTGTTCGCGAACCGAGGGAACTTTTCAGCAAGTGGACTTGTATTCGTCTGGGCCCATACGACCAGTCCACTTGTCGAAACGTTGGCTCGGCTTGCGAAATGAGGCTCTCCCTCTAAACTCTAATTCAGCGCTCTTTCATATTGTGTAGCAATTATCTATCTCTTGTTCTACCTTGTATCCTTGCCAACATGGAGACATTTTTCTTGTAAGGATATATTCAATTGCATAATTTGATTATGCATACTTCATGGTGAAGTTATATTAGTTGCTGAAACGTCGTATCAGAAATAATGACCTACAGTAGTTCCATCTTAGCGAAACATTCCTGGTAAAAGAAATTACGAGAAAGGATTGCCTGCGTCTTGTGCACTTTCGCGGCTTTGTAGGCAATGTGACATCGTCGTCATACAACATTCCTAGCGCCCCTGGTACCCTCGTAGTAGAGCATATCTTGTAACATATATTCAGTGTTTTATAAGTGGCTGCATTTCGTAACATACGGTGGTGAAAAACTTTTGTAATGCTCGTTTTCAATACTGTATAGTTCTGCTAAGGCTTTCGCACATCTTAATATGCCCTATCGTAAAGATCGTAATGAGCTACGACCCAGAAATCCTTTCGACTGGACGATTGCGCCATGCTGTGTTTGAAATAGTTTTCAGTGACGTGCGAGAGAAACGCACCGCATTCCTTAACGTATTCATTCGGAGCATATCTCCAAAGGCCACATCAGCGGGCAGCGGGCGTCCCGTCGATTCAGTGCGTTTTCTGGCAGTTCGCTTTTCTTATAAGTACTTATTCTCTGTGTCATGGAAAAATTTATACAAACAATTGATATCCATGTGGTTCCCGCCTCCCTTATATCACTAACTCTATTCTAATTATATGGGGCATAATGTGTTAAAAAGGGTGCGCAAAATGCCGATCTCGCCTTCTACAAAAACGTTTTTCTTTAAACGTCATGCCTAATGTCTGCGTGTTAAAGAGTGGCTTCACAACAAAAAAATATTTTCTTTTCTTCTTTTATTTGTCTGCTATGTAATACACCTGGAACCATTGAACACTGCTTCATTGTCTGAAAAGATACAACATTATTTGGGGACGTTCTGCAAAAAACACTGAAAAAAAAGTCTTTATTTTGAATTCCTATAGTGTGCGTCACTTAATGCCCGCCGAACATGACCATGAACCCTTTGACATGATTTTCCTCCTTGTACTGCACAGCCTGTGGAGAACGCATATGTTTAATCGGAATGCTGAGCCTCTCGTTCCCCCAGCACACATTTCGGCCGGATGGTGCACAAGCTAGAGACACTTACGAATATAGTGACTATCAACCGGACTGGCTGCCATTGTTGAAGTGTAGTCTTTCCTTGCCACCGTTTTAGTGAACTTGTGCAAAGTCGACATCTAGTTGTATGGTGTCGTCTGCTACAGGCTAATTACTTTGTAAATAATGTATATAGCTCTTTCCTGCATTTAGAGGCATGTAATAAATACCATGATGAAAAAAAAACGTTCCCGTCGATAGCTCAGTCGGTTAAGATGCGTACTGTAGGGGCTACCTGACTGCGGACATCCGTAGGTTGCTGATTCAAATCCGGCACGAACGAGCGTTTTTTTTTTTCTGGAGTGAACTGGCATATCTCTTGAGGTTTGCCATCCTGACATTGCAGGCGCACAATTAACGCAAAAATTAATTTATATTAGGCTTTGTTAACGGCGCTCACCCAGGAGTTTGTAAACTGTAGTTCCATTCTTTTGCGCCACGAAAATGCAAGCAACATGTTCCATTTGCGCATACATTTGCGAAGAGACCGATTTACTAGAAAAAAAAAATGGGTCAAGACTGTTCCTTCCTATGCTAGTTCAGTTGCGCTCAAAGTGACAATTTATAGAGGTGTTCGCACCAACAAACACTTTTATAGGCTCTGTAGACACAAAGACATAGATATGGATATTGTGTATATTCTAATGTCTCTGGCATGCAGTGAGAGAAGCTTGATCGAAGATAAGGCGGACGATTATTGCCAGAAGCAAGTTTATTTTTTGCTTGTAAGTTAAAACTACTCTGTTACCAGTAGGAGTGGTAGCGACAATACCTACGCGAAAGCGTTCGCTTTTATCCAAAAATAAATATGAAAGTATAGGGTAGTAGAAAAAGTTGTATTAGTTTCCTCGGCTTCGAGCTCAACGCAGACAGGAAGCCTTTTGTGTTTCGTGACAGGTAGGAGAGTTTTAATCAAAAATAATTCACCATACAGTTATGACCCCTTCCGTTCTTATATTTAAAAAAAATATCGCAAGATCTGTCATGGAGACAGAATGTGCTGTGCAATTTTGCACTGGTCCAATAAATACTAAGTATTTTAAACCTAACAACTACGTCCTCGCACATGTGAGTGTTCCCGCTCCTCACTTCCAGTGAGAATTTTCTGCATTTAGTATAATTGTGTTCATTTTTCTTTGCTCTTTTCGCTAGCCAGTTTAGGTCATTTTTATCTCAAAAATACTAACACAACCTAATTTTATCCCGTAGCTTATTTTATATCCTAGTGCACGACAAAAAGGAGAGTAGCTTTTTCCAGTCATTCAGTACTTGTTTCCTATTTTAGGAAGTGAACGCTGGAGTTGTACTTGAAAAATAATTTTGCGTGCTTCATACAGCGATGTTTTTATTTCATGTACAGTTTAATCAATGAATCCAAAACGCTCACGCTAAAACGTGTTGTTTTGGGGCAAACTGATTGGTGACTCGGAAAGTGTCGCTGGGCTAATGTCGATACTTGAGAGCTTGGTTCAAATACACCTGACCACAAAACGGAACTCTTCTCAGCAGAGCAATAGCGCGCAACAATAGCATTGACTTACATCAAAGATGAATGGAGGAAAGCGCTACGGCATCCCCTTGCAACCGATTCCTGCTAATTGTATTGCACTCCATATCACCTCCAAATACTGCCAATGATCATGTTGCTCAGGCGGAGCTTAAGCATACAGACATGTGAATGAGGTTAATCAGGAAGGAATAGGATATAATTAGAATGCAAGGATGAAGCTGTGAAGACCATTGCCACATCGGATGTCACGAAAAATATAAAGAAGGCTGCACGAATGGCTTGTACGTCATCTGTGCCGTACAGCAGTCATCCGTATTGTCCTTTTTTTACGGCCAGTCTGACACAGAAGCGCAAAAACTAGCCGCAAGATGCAAAGAAAGCAAAAACAATGAGGCACCGGCGAGATTCGAACTCACGATCTCCTGTTTACTAGACAGGCGCTTTAACCAACTAAGCCACGGCGCCGACGGAAGGAGAGGGAACATTTCCAATTTTCCCCAGCTCCTTCTCAAGCAGCGTTCAATGTCATTTGAAAAGCAAAACAAAAAAAGAACACGCACTTTGCCAACGATGTAGCTGGTTCTGTGCAACATTTCGCAAGAGGAAGGCATCGGGAAAAATACCGTAAGGGTCCCCACGGCAAATTCATTTGAAATGGAAGCCATGCACTTAGATCGCCTGATATGAACGGCAAGGAATGTTGGGATTAAGAACTAACAGCCAACCCTGGTAGCGCTATGGAAGCTTTCATTCTTCAGTCTGGATGCAAAGCATTCACAAACCGCCTGTATTGTTTTCTCAAGACCGTTGTTGCCTGGTGATGTTTGTTTTGATGTGTACAATGTGCATTGACGCCTCCAAATGTAATGACAGGTGAATATAATTATGATTTTTTGGCAAACAATGTACAAGACATGAATGACAAGACATATAATAATAATAAAGAAGAAATGTACATGCTGGAAAATTAACAGCGCACAGAAGATAGGAAGACAACACCACAAGAGCTGGCTCGCAACTAAGCGTTTATTCGCAAACGCAGAAAATATATACTCAAAGCAAGAACAAAAACATAAAAACTTATGCAATCATGCAGACGCGTCCAGATATGAAAACTCCCGTTCATGCAGGACAAAGGAGGGGTCACTAACACATGTAGGCTTCTTTTTGCAGATATGATAGGCTTCTGATACCTCTCTTGTCAATTGATTAGGACGCTTAAACAAAACAGCTGTTCTATTGAGCAAGTGCTTACAGCCCCTGCATTCCATACAGTGCTTGGCAAGATTCAAAGAAGGCGGTTTTGCCAACGACAACATGTGCTCTTGTAAGCGAGCATTCAGGCAACGGCCAGTTTGACCGATATACAAGGGCCTACAAGACAGCGTTCGTGGTGTTGTCTTCCTTGTCCCTCTCTTATGTGCGCTGTTAATTTTCCACCATGCTTTACCAACTAGCTCGAATCTCAGTTCACTACAGAAATGTGTATATTTAAGCTCACATGCTTGTGAACGGAACTGGACAATACAGCTTCATGCATATATATACGTGCCGAGCTACGCACATTCACCTCATATTCGAAACAAAATTGATACAAACAAATACATGAATTAGGTTTGGTTTGGTTTTTGGAGTTTAACGTCCCAAAGCGACTGAGGTTATGAGAGACGTCGTAGTTGAAGGCTTCGGTAATTTAGACCACCTGAAGTTCTTTACCGTGCACTGATAACACACAGGACAAGGGCGCCAAGCTTTTGGTGATCCCCGAAAAGCGTCCGCCGAGGCTGGGAATTGATCCCGCGTTCTTGGGCACAGTACTCGAGCGCCCAAACCACTGCTCTACACCGGCGCAGTAAAGATATGAATTAAAGCACATTAAAAACGCTAACAATTAACCAACAAAATGAAAAAATATATTTTCAAGAATTCCTAGGCGTCATTTATAAAGAAACACCAAATGAAAACAATGAAACTCAATCGTTCAAATATTTAAGGGAAACTCCAAGGTGGAGTCGATTTGTAATAAGGCAGTAGTTACTAATTGGCATCCACGCAAGCGCAGCCTTACGGCTACAAAGGAAAGCTATACAGCTTTCTCAGAAACTTCGTAGTTAAAGAAAAAAACTTCGAAGTTTCTAAAAAACTGTATAGCTTTCCTTTGTAGCTGTAAGGCTGCGCTTGGGTGGATGCCAATGATTAACTACTGCCTTATTAACGAAATTATTCTGTATAAAAAGACTTCGCGTACAAACTTCTGTACTGGCGAGCAAATGTTCGAGAAATAAAGAGCACAAGTGAACCCTAAATATTCACTAGGATTTTACAAAGGATCGTATGGGCCGCCTAATTTTTTGGATAGAGACTATCGTGGCGTATATTGATTTAGGATGTAGATATGTTTTGAGATAAGTAATTATATATTTCAGGTTACATATATATCTCAGATACGTTTGATATAGAGTTCGGCAATATGAAGTGTGCGACTTTGTATTCATTTCGGCTGCTATGTTTGTGTAAAAACAGGCTATATCGAACACTAACACTGTTTTTCTGTAAATGCTTTGTATGATTCATAGCATCCAACCTTTTACACACGTAATAAACCAATTTTTCTCGCTAATTTTTATAACCAATCAAATATCTTAGAACTTGAGTATACTGCTTAGCTGCCTTGACCACAGAAATACAATACTCGAAGAAAGTTTCACGAGATCCCTATTATCAGTCCTTCATTTTAATGAACAGGAAACTCATTCGGGATATCATGGTTATATTTTTTGATGGTTCGAATTGTTTTTTGCTATCGCAACTGCGTGTGTTCTTCATTTCCTTGGGCTCGCGCTGAGTTTGCTGTTCAAACTTTGGCACAATGGGCCTCCAAGCAGCATATTGCCGCTTTTTCCGTTGTGTCGTCTCTCAAGATTGCATGGTGCGAGGCAAATAGAAATTTTATATTTCAATTTAAAGTTCAAAGTTATTGAAGCTGAAAGGTACACAGAAAGACCGGCTTTTTTTTCCCATACTTAGTATAAACACGCGGAAAAATGAGTTTTTCTGTATGGCGTAAAGGCGGCGTTCTATATTTTCTTACGTTTGAAAACTCCAGAAAATAGTGCTGATACAAAATTTAAACACACACTGTTGCTCAACAGATAATATGTCGAAATGAACACTACGAGTTGATATGTCTTCACGGTGAAGGTTTGTACCATATGACAGGCTAGAGGCAATTCCCCTCAAGATATTGTTCATACATGGTCAAGTGGATATTTCCTAGCTTTCCCAGTAAAAAAATTCAACTCTTTCAACTCATCCTCAGTTAATGCCTCATCTTTGTTCCACAATACTCTGTCGTGGGTCCTCGTTTGTTCCTGTAATAGATTAATGACCTGCCATTTAACGCTATATTAAAGTTACACCTTAGTGCCGACGACTGCGTTTTATATCGAACCATTGAATTCTAACAGCAGATAAATGAAGGGGAATTGAGGGTACTCGTTATAGTACATGAAGGAAAGAAGCTAACAGTCGGCGAGGCCAAGAAAAGCATTGAGGATTGTACTTTGTCTTCGTTTCTTTTTAATTTTACTTCGGTAATCACATAAATTAGTAATGTAATCGGTTTAGGGGAAAGATAAACACAAAGTAGAAGGGAAAAAAACGTGCCGGTGGTGGGGACCGAACCCACGACCTCCGAATATTGCGTCCGGTGCTCTTCTAACTGAGCTACATCGGCCGCTGTCCCACCTGCTACTTTCTTGAGTATTAAAGTTGTCTGTACACGAACCTTGAGAGTGTTCACCAGCGCCGCCCTCAACCATAGTCGTGGACGTGGAAC
>JAJIZL010036485.1:0-11586 GCA_023969395.1 Amblyomma maculatum
CTGGTGTTCCTGCAGTAGCTGTCATGAAATTATCAATGTTCCCAAAAGGTTGTAATACTTCACATCGAATTTTGAACAGCGATAACCCTAAAAAAGGCAAATGATCTCTCATTTGATAACATCATATATGTATTGACAACATGAAATTAGGACAATGTAGATTATATCTCAGGGTAAACATTAAGAGAAGTTAAGTTTTTACCACGTCAATCGCGAAGGATTAGATCCACCAGTGTAGATCCCCGCGATTCAAATTATCACTAAGTCGTTTGAAGTAAAGGAGCATAAAGCAGCAACCGCATGAAGTGTTGTTCCTCGGTGATGCTTGTTGTAATGAGGGCGTCATGGCATATCATTACTGCTTGCGCTTTCGCACAAAGCGTCAGGGTTCGGCTAAATATTTGGGCGATTTCAGTGCTTTAAATTGTCGTCGCCTTGTCGTTCCGTCAAGTCACGGCTGAACAATTCGGGCTGGAACGGCGACGACGAGGCAACTTGTGAAGGTCTGCGTTTTTTTATAATACTGTCAAGTCAATCACGCTGCGCTGTGCTGTTCTGCGCATTGTTGTGACGTGCATGGTCCTCGCTTGCGCGCACTATAGTGCGCCTGTGGGCATGGTATTGATATGTGCCTTTTGTGCAAGGGCTCTAAGTGAGCGTGTTCACATGAATTGTTTTGCGTGATCATGCTTTGCTTCGTCGTGACCCTACAACTGCCAAGTTGGCCCTGTCAAGGGAACATCGAGAAAAATACAAAGAAACGTCGCCCTGTGAGAAATAGCCGGAAGTGCTTTTGTTCAAATGTTCACCCTTCCCGTCGAGAGGCGCTATTGTCAAGTGAGGAATGCCTATTGTCCGAAGGAGACGATCGGAGTGACACGTCCGCTGACGTACAGGAGAAGAAAGGAGCATGAGGATTACGGCCATTAGAGGATTTCCCGTGAATGCAGGAAAGAGTTGCAATTGCCGGAAAGGGACAATGCTGGGAGCAGTATTCGTGGCGCGCACGTACACTTGGGTTTCCGAGAAGGAAATCCACTTGCCGGAACCAACATAGCGGATCTTTGCAGAAGAATCGAAATTTGCCTCCTCGCCGTTCCCAAGCTCTACCCGACAACAAGTGACCACGCCCGACGAAACAATACTGGATCAGTCAGTGCATCAGACCGTCAGTGCAGTGATGTGTTCGACTGGTTGCCAATATCCACTGGTTGCTACCACTCAGCCACGAGTTCGATGCTTGAAAGTGGCACAAAAGCGCTTCTAGTGAATGCGGTGTTGCCTTAGAAACGTGCCGTAGAACGTTATACTGCGGTGTATATCGGTAATTATGAGCATATTACTTACAGAAGTCGCAGTTACATGAGTAGCGAAGTACGTTTCCGCTACATTTCTTCTGCGCTCTGCGCACATGCGGAGACATCTTGCGCAAACACAGAAGAACCCCTCCTCGCAATGTGCGGCGCTGCCCCGACACGTGGCGCGCCACTCGCCCCTGACGTTTCGCCGTGCACCCTCACGGGTTGTAGAATCAAGCGTCTTTCCTTTCTTTAGATCACTATCTTTGCTCACCCGCTTCTCCCCTTCGGGCCGCGCGGGTACCGGTGCGAGGATGCCCCAATACTCTTGCGTTTAATAAGTTTTCTCGCTCTCTCCCCTTTCAACATGCAGTGTGCGTCACTCGAACAGTGGTGTTTAGGCGACGCGGCTCCTCTTTCCGCTCACAGCGCGATTGCTAGGTGCAGCGTCTGATGCCGGACGCCTCTGAAGTGATCGCCGCGCCGTAGCGCTTCTGCTGGGATAGCATCCCCTGCGATGTGTGGCGAGCTGCTTCCGAGGAATCATGCTTCTGCGTGGTGCTCCCAAGCAAGATAGAGGACGATCCCATCAAGGCGTCAGCCCCATGATCGCGTCCGCCTTCATGGCGCGTCGCTGCCCGGTTTTCTGCCTTCGAGACACCGAGTTCTTTGGTTCGTTCCGCTTGCTCAGGCGCCCGTTTCGTTGCCGCGCCGAACGCTGTGTTGCTCGGCGCTCACCGCGTGATTCGCGAGTGCGAAGTCCGACGCGGGGCGCCTCATCAGTGATTGCGGCGCCGTAGCGCATTGTCTTAAACTCTATGGCAGGTCGACGGGTGTTGTATTGCAGGGCCTTGCGCGCTCGCCCTTGAGACGCGTGTGATGGAAGCGGCGCCGTCTACCAGTGCCGGTAGCGCTGGGCGGTGCGAACGAGGTGCAATAACGCTATCACGTTCCACTCTTGAAGGCGAAGCTTAAGCGTCCTCCAAATTTTCTTTTCCTTCTTCCTACAGTCACAAAAACAATAACAGGTGTTCATAATGTCAAGGGCGCGTCATTGTGTTCAAGTCTAGAGCTAAATTGGATTACAACTGTGTGCACTGTGACGGACAAAATCTTACTAACAAATTAATTATGCAATCTGATGGCACCCTTTGGCGCAAGTATTTCAGATTTAAAAATTCATCTCGCATATGTCAGCAGGTTTCCCATGGTTAAGTTCAGTGGTCAATAACAATGCACGGGCCGTGTCAGCTGTGTATTCTCTTCTTAGGCGGAACGTGGTCTCAGGCTCATGTGGCGCCGGCAGATCACATCATCAGAAAATGTTCACTGTATGAAAACAGATTACACAAAATATGATTGGTAGAGGTTATAATGGCTACTAATCACTGCAATGACCCATATGTCTAATGAACCTGTGACGACTGAAATGGTTCCCAAAGCTAAGTTTAGTGATCAATAACAACACACGGACATAAAGATAACGCGGTCTTAAGGCCCGTTCACACTTGTGACTAGCAGCGGTCGCGCGACCGTTTTGGTCGAGAAGCGACAGTCGCAAATGGTCGCATCCGTCGAAAAGAGACTGCCGCGGGCCGATCGGGCACTGCCCGAATTTTCAGTCGCGCGACTGCTAGTCGCAAACCATTTCACCAATCAGCGAGGTCCTGGAGTACTCGATAGAGCACCTTCTCAATGCAATTAAAGAATAGCCCTACCTTTTCTACAAACGGCACCCGGAATTCAAAGGCAGGGAGATAGGATATGGCCTGGGAGGAGATTGGAAAGATATTCGGACTATCCGGTAAATACCATGAACTTTTGAGAAATGGGTTTTTCACGCAGGTGCAACGTTTTATATTGACACCACGGTGATTGACCTCGTCTATTCGTCGTCGGCGTTCTCCTGGAAACACGAGAGCGCGGCATGCGTACCGGCTTGCCTGAAAAAGCTGAAGTATCTGGCAGGCGGCAGCTACCGACGTTCACTGTCATCGCCCAGCAGCTCTCCTACTCCCAACTCGTTCGGAACGAGAAGCCGACTGTCGCAAGTGCGAACATCGGTAGTGGCGAGCTCCTCTCCTCTGGTCACGCGACTGGCAGTCGCGCGTCCTCATCTAGTCACAAGTGTGAATAGACCTTTAGGCTCATGTGGCGCCGGCAGAAAGTGACTGCCGATCACATCATCAGGAAATGTTACTGTATGAAGACAATATTAACAAAATATGATTGACAGAGGTTATAATGGCTACTAATCACTGTAATGACCCATATGTCAAATGACAACTTGTAACAACTGAAATTGATTAGAAATGATTAAAATTCTTAGTAATGACAAATATGTCTAAAGATGACTTCTAATGAATACTGCAAATGACTGCAAATGACTGAAATTGCTTAGGAGTGACTAAAATGACTTGTGATGAACGATATTTGTAACGACGACTTGCACCGACAACTATTTAGAACTCATTAAAAATGCTTGTTTTTTGCTAGGATGCGCAATAATGTCAGTGGCGGCTGTCTCCATGGCAACCGTGTCAGCATGATGCTTGATAATGGCCCGACTTGTCAGACTTTGCCGTATAACTTAGTCAAATCGCTGCAGGCATAAAGATAATAAAGGAAGAAAGACTGACATCTGTCGATAAAAAACTAAAACGGTTAGCATACCTAGAAGAGAATGTTTCAGCCTGCACTAAACAAGTCGCTAGCCCGCAAAAAACTAAGGTTAGACGATCTAGAGAATCAGTCTAGAAGATGGAACCTCATTGTGTACGGCATACCGGAAGAGGAGGAAAAAATTACGAGTCTCTGGAACGCGCAATAAATGAAAAGGTCATTAAGCATACCTTGCAACAAGAGGAAGTGTCTATTGAACGTATACATAGGCTAGGAAAACCAATGGCAAACAAAACTAGGCCAGTAATGTTTAAGCTGTTAGACTTCCGAGAGAAAACTAAACCTTTGAATAACTGTCGCAAACTCAAAGACCGTGCCTACACCATCAACGAGGACCTTTTACCACGTGTTCAAAGCATTAAAAATAAGTTGTGGGAATATGGAGAACCAAGGAAGGATTCCAATGATAAGGTATCATTTGTGTACGACAAACTGAAGATTATTAGTTTTCTTTATTTTTGGGACGAGGAAACAATGACGTGTCACCCGTAACGTTAAATTCAAACGGCACAAAAAACCAAGGCATCGATGCACAGACCCTCCGTTCACGCCGTACACAACGTCCAAAATACGTTTCGCTAATGTTAATGCTCGAAGTGTTATTGGTAAACTCGGTCCCCTCGAATCAATATTAATTGCTTACGAACCGGCATTTATAGCATAACAGAAACCTGGCTAAACAAAGGCATCAAAGATTTCGAAATTACTCCCCCAAACTACGTCATTGTTCGCAAACATCGATCAACTTGAAGCGAAGGCGTTGCTTAACTGGTGAAAAGCAAATCCCTTTCATTACACTGCCTGAGGTCGAGGGAGTTGAAATAGGTTTTTGAAACCTTTGCCTTACTAATAGCACTTTCACTGTGGGATGCATTTACTGTAGTCCTTCTTCTAATTTTAATGTGCTACAATCATCGCACGTGTATATGAAACCGCAAGTAAAGCGAAACAAGGTGATACTATTAGGCGATTTAAATCTACCCGATATGAACTCGCACACACTACACCACAGTTCACCTAGCGCAGATAGACATCATGCTCTCTTTTAATCTAACCCATATAGTAACTGAACCCTCTCGGATACGAGGATTCAGCTGTAACAGTTTAGATCTAGTATTTCTAAGATATCATTTTCCCAGTCATAAAGCTTATATCGAAGTGGGATCCGGCCTGTCAGAACTATAGTATTGTGTGCGGTACCATATCATGATTCGCTACCTTCACAATCAACAAAAACATACAAAGACTACAGCAGAGCTGACGATACAAGCATCATTGACACACTGTCTCTGGAACTGTCGTCATTCAATGAACTCTCACATGTTGCGAACACAGACATAGAAATTTTATGGCAGCGGTTCAGATCAGTTGTGTCACATTGCATCGCTAACTACGTCCCCTTGAGGACTAAGAAAACGCAAAAACACAACCCCTGGATAACTGGAACCATTATCCACGCAAAAAGAAAAGTTCGCCGACTCAGAAGAAACCAAAATAGCCATTCGTCGCAACGCGCAGTACAAAAATTAACTTCCGCCGTTGACGACATGAAATCAAAAATTAAGAGGGCCAAATCCCCCGCATTAATATACGAAAACACATCCCAATTCCCTGAGGAATGTTCCCCAAAAATTCTTGCGTTAAACTCTAAAGCACGAGGTGAAAGACAAGCATCTACCGAAGATAACAAAAAACACTGCGATTACTCTGAACAACTACTTTTGCTCCATTTTTACAAGCGATAATGGAAAACTGCCCAGAATGAACTATAGCACAGGTATGAAGATGGAACCTATAATTATAACAGAAACTGGAGTGTTAAATCGTTTACTAAATTTAGACACTAAGAAAGGACTAGGGGTAGATAACATTCCTAACATATTCCTGCATCGATATACCGAGTTGATGGCTAACTTTCTTGTTCTACTCTTTAAGAAATCCTTATCCACTTGCACCCTTCCCAGAGAATGGAAATCAGCAAAACTAACCCCAGTGCAGAAATCGGCAAATAAATCTGATACCTCGAATTTCAGACCAATATCATTAACCAGCACAGTATGCAAGCTACTAGAACATATCTTAAAACACGTAAAGGCCTTCCTAGAAGTAAATGATATTTTAATACCCTGTCAACACGGTTTTCGTAAGGGCATTTCCACTACTGAGGTAATTGAATTCACACATGATATATCCTTGAACATTGATAACCAGAAACAAAAAGACCTCATATTTCTAGACTTTACTAAATCATTTGACCGCGTATCACACACAAAACTTTTGGTAAATCTTCAGCTAACTTTGGGAACTGGTCCTGTTCTAGATTGGATTAAAAATTATCTTAGTAATCGCGCACAATTTGTTGAAATTAACAACTAGAAACCCGCTTTAGCTACTGTTTCATCAGGAGCACGCCATGGAATTGTCCTAGCCCCAGTATTGTTCTTACTTTTTATAAATGAGTTACCAGATTACGCTTCAAATAATATTAAACTTTTTGCTGATGATTGCATTCCTTATCAGGAAATTAACTCCATTGATGATCATCTAACTTTAAACAACGCCATAACAGCTGTTTATCAGTGGTGCCAAGGCTTGGCAGATGAATATCATTTTAACTAAGTCTGTTCTTTTATCTATAACAAGGAGCATACATCAGCATTTCAGTACACTCTTAACAACATTCCCCTTGGTTCTGTTCATGAGCATAGGTATCTAGATGTGACACTAACCTCTGACTTCCAGTGGAACTCTCATGTTAACAACATCACGTCAACCGCCCTAGAACAGCTATTCTTTATTAAGAGGCGTCTTAAATTAGCACCACCTGAAACAAAGTTACTTACATATAAAACACAAGACCAGCACTATAAGTACGCTAATACCATTTGGTACCTGTTTACTAAGCAGGGGTTGTTTTTGTGGCTGTAGGAAGAAATAAATGTTGTTGTTGTGGCTGTAGCAAGAAGGAAAATAAAATGCATGGGCCTGCTACTGGCTCTGTAGCTGAGCCACCTTCGCTGCCTGCCTGCCTGATTTATTTATAGGAAGGGAAAGGCGCGGTAACTGTCTCACTTGTTTTCTGTGGACACCACAACCGCGCCGTAAGGGAAGGGAGGAAGATGGGAGTGAAAGTGGAAAGAGAAAGTGGAGCCGTAGTGGAGGGCTACGGAGTAATTTCGACCACCTGGGGATCTTTAACGTGCGCTGACATCGCACAGCACACGGACGCCTCTTCGTTTCGCCTCCATCGAAACGCAGCCGCCGAGGTCGGGTTCGAACACCTTCGCTGCCTCTTGCGGACAGAGCGAAGGAAAAAATAGGGAAGAAAGAAAAAAAGAGGGAGAGAAAGGCGCTCGCCGCAACTAAAGCCGTCGTCCACCACCGAAACAGTGGCGCGTGCAATGATGGCCTACAACAGATAAAAATCGATGGCAGGCTAGCCCCCGCCGCAAACGGTAGTGACCTACCTGTCCCAGCCCCATCAGGGTCAGGATCAGCCACCCTTCACACCTCTACTAAGCAGCTGTTGCTGTTATTGTGGCTGTAGGCCCCGGCGGGGTAGTGCAGTGGTAAGACGCCCGACTACTGTGCCGGAGTACCTGGGTTCGAACCCGACCTCGGCGGCTGCGTTTCGATGGAGGCGAAACGAAGAGGCGTCCGTGTGCTGTGCGATGCCAGCGCACGTTAAGGATCCCCAGGGGGTCAAAATTACTCCGTAGCCCTCCACAACGGCTCCTATTTCTCTCTTTCCATTTTCACTCCCACCTTCCTCACTTCCCTTACGGCACGGTTGAGGTGTCCACAGAAAACAAGTGAGACAGTTACGGCGCCTTTCCCGTCTTGTAAATCAATCACTGTGGCTGTAGGAAGAAAGAAAAGAAAATGCACGGGCCTGCTACTGGCTTTATAGCTGAGCCACCTCCGCTGCCTCGTGCATACAGAAGAGATTTATTGATTGATTGATTTATGGGAAAGGTGCGGTAACTGTCTCACTTGTTTTATGTGGACGCCTAAACCGCGCCGTAAGAGAAGGGAGGAAGCTGGGACTGAAAGTATGATGTCAGCGCACGTTAAAGAGATCCAGGTGGTCGAAAAACTGGTTGATTTATAGAAAGGGAAAAGCGCGGTAACTGTCTCATTTGCTTTCTGTGGACGCCTCAACCACGCCGTAAGGGAAGGGATGAAGGTGGGAGTTAAAGTGGAAAGAAGGAAAGGGCAGCCGTAGTGGAGGGCTACGGAGTAATTTAAACCACCTGGGGATCTTTAACGTGCGCTGACATCGCACAGCACACGGACGCCAGTTCGTTTCGACTCCATCGAAACGCCCGCGACCCCTCCGCGCTGTAATCTAGCTCGGCTATGGGGAGGAGGAAGCACCGCCTCTAGAGGACAGAAGAGAGCAAGTGCTTCAAGGTGGTCAACATGACATGAAAGCACTAGTGCTTGGAAGCTTATGGGGCTGGGACAGGTAGGTCACCGCCGCTTGCGGCGGTGCGAGCCTGCCACAGAATATTTATCTGTTGTAGGCCGTCATTGCAGCCGCCACCGTTTTGGTGGTGGACGACGGCTGTTGTTGAGGCGCACCTTTCTCTCCTTCCTTTTAACGCCGTAGCGTTAAGGAGCTCGTGTCGCAGAAAAGCCGGTATCGTCAGCGGCGTTGGCCGTGAGCGATAAATCCCGGCATGCACTTCATAAATAAAAAGCAACCTCCAAGATGGGCTGGGTGGGAATCTAACCAGGGTCTCCGGAGTGTGAGACGGAGACGCTACCACCCGGCCACGAGTTCGATGCTTGAAAGCGGTACAAAAGCGCTTCTAGTGAATGCGGTGTTGCCTTAGAAACGTGCCGTAGAACGTTATACTGCGGTGTATATTGGTAATTATGAGCATATTACTTACAGAAGTCGCAGTTACACCAGTAGTGAAGTACGTTTCCGCTACATTTCTTCTGCGCTCTGCGCACATGCAGAACCATCTTGCGGCAAACACAGAAGAACCCCTCCTCGCAATGCAATGTGCAGCGCTGCCCCGACACGTGGCGCGCCGCTCGCCCCTGTCACCCGTTACAAAGGTACAGTACTCACGGATTGAAATAGGACACTCGGAGCGCAAGCCTCGCAGCGCCACGCAGGCAGTGTGGTAAACAACAGGCCGGTTTATTGGCGACCGGAAGGAGCAGTTCTGCTTTTTAGATGTTCTCCCCCTCGCGCTATACCACAATGCAGCACCTTGGTTCCATGAGCATCCACGGGCGGCGTTGCATGCAGCGACGGCCACGCGCTCCGAGTGTCCTATTTCAATCCGTGAGTACTGTACTAGCTAACACTATCATCATCATCATCATCATCATGAGCGTCTCGCCGTGCAGCCTCACGGGTTGTAGAATCAAGCGTCTTTCCTTTCTTTAGATCACTATCTTCGCTCACCCGCTTCTCCTCTTCGGGCCGCGCGGATACCGGTGCGAGGATGCCCCAATACCCTTGCGTTTAATAAGTTTTCTCGCTCTCTCCTCTTCCAACATCCAGCGTGCGTCACTCGAACAGTGGTGTTTAGGAGACGCGGCTCCTCTTTCCGCTCACAGCGCGATTGCTAGGTGCAGCGTCTGATGCCGGACGCCTCTGACGTGATAATTAGAAAAACGTTGTACAGTGCACTTAGAAGTGTTGAGTATGAATAACGCTATCGCGTTCCGTTCTTGAAGGCGAAGCTTAAGCGTCCTCCAAATTTTTCTGTCTGCTCCAAACTTGCACGGATTTTTTGGAAGGTCATATAATAACAAAGGTTTTCATCACATCTGCATCGCCATCTTGCACAAATCTTCAAAAAGATCAAAAGAAACAATGCTTATAGCGTGGAGCATAAAAATTGAAATCACAACAATGGCAAATTATTTTCTCTTCTGTCTGCACGAGGCAGCGGAGGAGGCTCAGCTACAGAGCCAGTAGCAGGCTCGTGCATTTTCCTTTCCTTCTTCCTACAGCCACAACAATGAAAACAAAAACGACAACGTCCAGGTATTTATGATGTCATAATCGCGTCATGGTGTTCGAGTCCAGATTAATATTGTTTACAGCTGTGTGTACTTTGACAGACAAAATCTTACAAATAAATAATAGTGATATTTAATGGCACCCTTTGGTGTAAGCATCTAAGATTTAAATTCATCTCTTGTATGTTAGCAGGTTTCCGCAAGTTAAGTTTTGTAGTCAATAACCCCACACCGGCTTTGGTTGCTGTGGGTCTCTTCACTTTGATGGTGAAGCATCGCTTCTCGGCCTTTTGGCTAAGATCAAATATACGAGATATACTGACCTTCGGGTCAGTATATCTTTGGCCAAGTGTTGCGCTTTGATCGATGCTTGGGGTCGGGATTCTACTCAAGGTCTTAGTTCTTAGAACCAGCCTTTAACCATTCCCGGCCCGGGAATGCTTGGGTCCCCCTTGCCCTTAGGATGATTGGGTGCGCTGAATGGCTGGCGTGAGGGCTCGTTGCTCCGGCACCGGACATTCACGCCACTGTCACGACACTGCCCGATCGGCTGACCTCTTGTGCGGCCGGGTCTTTTGTATGGCAACGAAATTGGGATATCTCCCATTTGCTTTGTCATTCCGAAAACTTGGTAAACCTGGAGATCCCTCCCCCTCCCCCCCCCCTATGGACGTTCCCGCTCTAGGGGAGCCCATGACCATTTTCTTGTTCCAATGTCCCAAACATTGTCGAAAGCCACCCTTTGTAGGGTAGTATTTGGTTGTGTTGGCGTGAAATCATCCTTTGGGCTGCGGCGCATCGAAGTGTTTCTGCACTCCCCCCGGATGACCCGCCATTCCGGAGCCGCGTTCCTATCGCGGCTGCCCGGGCCCTGGATCAAGTTGTGGAACGACTAACCCCGTCACTGCGCCCGTCCAAGGCGCAGTGCTTCACATTCACGGTGCCGGAACCTGTTCCGGCGGACAGCCTCATGGACATTATCGAGGAGGTTGTCGGAGTAGGGGGGCTGCAGTACCTGCAGCACCTTGGAGGTCTTCGTTTCCTGGCCGCCATGTCCTCCATGGCGCAAACGACCAAAATGGTGGCGAGAAGCGTCCTGCGAATGTGTAGTTGCGAGAACAATGTGGCGGCTCGCATATAGGATGTTTAACTTCCGCATGAACCCCGACGTCAGACGCAGGCGCAACCTTTTTGAACACCTTGTGTTCAGTGGGGTTCTGTTTGTGTTGTGGCGTCGCAGGTGCCTCGCTGAGGGCCGCCGGACTCCCGCCCGAGCAATGCACCCAGCCTTGCAGAGGCTGCGCCTCGTCGTCTGGAAGTATCTGTCTGGACAGTTAGAAACTGACGGTGAGACGCGGTTTCTGCGGCGCTCGCACGCGCCTTTCTATGTTGTACGAGGGAGCAGACTTGAGATACCTGTCGTCCTTATGCAACCCTCCTCGTTTATACTGTTTTCCCCTCTCTGGCGAATCATGTTATATTTAGTTTATTATGCATATGTAACCTATAGTGTTTTGTATAGTGATTTTTTTGTGTGTAGTGTGCGTTTTTGTATGTATGTATGTATGTAGGTATGTATGTATGTATGTATGTATGTATGTATGTATGTATGTATGTA
>JAJIZL010036485.1:12483-26719 GCA_023969395.1 Amblyomma maculatum
AATACAACGGTTGTATCACTTTTTATTATATTGAGTGTAATAGAAGCGTATAGTGTTCTAATATTGAATAGTTTAGATCGACTATATTTCAACTTCAGTAATTATACACGTATGCAAATAAAAAGGTTAATCAGTTCACTGTGGTTGTAAATTGAACTTTATTGAATTGAAAGTTAAAAAAAAATTATTTCCAGTAGTATACAGGAAATGGTCCTCGGGCGAAAAGTTACAGCGATAGCTTGAGAGATGCCCGAGGCCCAGTAATGGCAGAGCAACAGGACGTGTGACGTTAAGGCGAAGATATACATATATAACATGAACATTATGAAGCACAGAAAGAGCACATATATACAAACGAAACAGCAAGTTAAAAAACAGCACAGTAAATTAACGACGCACAATAGTGTAACAGTAAGCACGAAATATCGCAAAACATAATGAAAATGAAGTGACTATTCTTGTAATAATGTTTAAGGAAAGGAACGGAAAGTACAGAGAGACAGTGCGGAATTGATAAAATATAGCTTAAAGTCCTTACGTGATGCGGTAAAGATGTTTGGGTTGTGTATGCTATAATGATTTAATATGCATGGTAAAGTAAAACGAAGGCTCTGGTTACCGTATAACGTCCTCGTTCGAGGAACGTCCCATATTTGTTTACTTCTGGTGTGAAAGGGTTTTTCATAAGGCTTAAGTCCAGATATATTCTTCAAGAAGTCAGTTAAGCTTTGAGGTTACAATTTAAGGCAGTGAAGTAGACGATACTCAAACATGGCATGCACACGATGAATCCTATATTTCGGAAATAATGTTTCTGTATGGGCAGTGTAGCATGCACCAGCGATCAGTCTAATTGCCTTCTTTTGGAGACCGAGTATGATGTTTAGATTTGTTTTGGATGTTGTACCCCAAACGAGGTGACAATAGCTTATGTGAGATTGAATTAAAGCGTGATAAATATGGAGCTTATGCTTTGGGGAAAATTCGTTGCGCAGTCTCGAGAGGAAACCAACAGATCTAGTGTGCTTGCTTTCAATATACATTATATGGTCAGACCACCTCATGCGAGAGTCGAATACAACACCGAGTGATTTGAACTTGTCTACAATTTCAATAATGTGTTTTTCTAGATGCAGAGTACTGTTTACTGTAATATTCTGGCTAAGGGGACGAAAAAAGACTGCTTTGGTCTTGTTAGAGTTAACTACCAAACCATTAGCTGTGGACCATTTGTGGAGCACACAAAGAACCAGATTTGCACTATTGATTAGTTCATCGGCAGAAGATCCCCTAAGAAAAAACTTGTGTCGTCAGCGTACTGAATACAACTTGTATGATAAGCTATGCTCGGAAGGTCGTTAGCATATAAATTAAAGAGGAACGGTCCAAGAAGGCTACCTTGCGGGACACCACATTCAATGAGAAGGGAGCTAGACTTATGATTATCGACCGAAACGACCTGCTGGCGCATGTTTAAATAAGAACGAAAGAGTTGGGAACAGCCAAGGACACCATAGCTTTCAAGTTTACAGAGTAGTATTTCATGATTAAGAAGGTCGAAAGCTTTGGTAAAGTCGATGAAAATACCAAGGGTCAAACTTTTAGCTTCGATATTATTTAAAATAATTTCCTTTTGCAAGAGTAAAGCAGAATCCGTGGACTTTCCCTTTCGAAATCCAAACTGACTGGCATTTATTAAGCCATGTTTTGAAAAGAACCCATCGATTCTCTTGAGCATTACTTTTTCAAGAGCCTTTGAAAAAACAGGGAGAATAGAAATTGGCCTATAGTTGGTCATCTTATTTCTATCGCCTCCTTTGAAAATAACAGTTACGTTTGCATATTTCATTCGTGCAGGAAAACTTCCTGATGTGAGCGACAAGTTAAAGATGTAGCTTAAGCATGGTGCTAAGAGATCCCAACCAAATTTAACTGGTTTAATTTGGAAGCCATCGAAATCGGTGCAATTTGTAGCTTTTAGGTTCATTATAACGCTAAAAACTTCCTCGCTGGTCGTTAAATGAAACTCAAAAGTCTCTAAACCTGTATTTTGGAGATACCGAAGGGCTTCGACCGCGGAACCACTCGGTCTAAAGCTTGTGAAGAAGTCATTGAATTTTTCTGCCAGCAAAGAGCGGGAATAGGGCAAGCCATCGATCACAAGCTGACCTAAGTGCGTATTTTTATTCTTGTTTAGAAACGATTCATTTAAAAGTTTCCAGAATGCTTTCGGACCTTCCCTGCTAGTGAGGATACGCGATTAATAGGCATATTTAGATCTTCGCAGTTCGTTGGTTAACTTGTTGCGGTGTTTTTTGAAAGCTGTAAGGTGATCAGAGTTCCGAGTGGACATAAAGCGTTTGAAGAGCCTAGACTTATGTTTCATCATTTTGACGTGTGTTGGAGTCACCCAAGGTTTACGGAGTTACGTGTTTGATTTCTTTGTTTTCCATGGAAAACACATACTGTAAATGTCTTTCAAAGTACCTTAAAAGAGCTCATAAGATTCATCAACGGAAGAACAGGAAAAAACACAGTTCCAATCTGCAACGCGTACTGATTCGCGAAATCGGGCAAGTGTCACATCAGTTATACATTGATAAGCAAAACTATTTGGTTGTGCGTAACTTGGTGAGCAGCCATGTGGCACGGATACGAAAATGGCACAGTGGTCACTAAGGTCACAAGCAATAGTACCAGCAGAAATGACGGGGGAGACAATGTCTACTATAAAAAGGTCAATTGTACTGATTGACGTCGTTGTTATCCTTGTGGGTGTAGTGATAAGATTTGTAAAACCATTGGAAGCAATTGTGTGATTCAAATGGCGATTTATACTAGAAGGTGCAAGTGTATTAATGTTGAGGTCACCACCAATAATAGTAGAGTATTGAACTTCAGCGGCAAAATCAAGAAATTTGTCGAGATGTGTTAAGAACTTATCTGGGTCACCTGACGGTGGCCTGTAAACGACAGAAACCATTTTGTCCGCACTCTTAAGCGCGAGCATTTCACAGTCAGGAGTCATTATAGAGAACTCAGGTAATACTTCGCTATGAAGGCCACTGTTCTTTACGTAAATGGCAACACCCCCTCCACGAGAAGGGCGATTCAGGAAACAAGGATCATAGCCGGGCAGTTTCACCAAGTCAGCATCGCATACGACCCAGGTTTCAGTTAGCAGAATTGCGTCAAAATTGTGCTGCAGACTGTCAACAAAATATGAGAAGTCATGAAACATGTTACGCAGAGACCGGACATTAATCTGTAAGGCGGAGAAATTATTTAGGTCGAGGCAACCGTTTACTTTATGGGGAAGTAGTAATTCGTGATACTCCATTTTCATTTTACGGCGAGTTATTGGGCTAGCAGAGCAAGGTCACTCTCTGACCGAATGGCAAAGGCGGAGTCCCCTTCCTTCTTTCTAACCAATATTTTGCCATTGACATGCCAAGGAAATTTGAAGCCAAATTGTTTCGCCTGCTCTTTCACGATTCCAAGGAGGTTCTGTCCTTTTCGCGGGCAGTCTATGCATGGTCATGACATCCTGTTGCAGTAGTGATTCATGAGAAACCTTGGCCCCCACTTCATTAATTTTAGCCAGTAGGTCTTCCTGTTCGCTCTGAATAACACCATGAAATTCTAGGTTTAAACGCCGACTACGCCATTCCAGGTCATTTACACTACACTTGATCTCGGTCAAATCAGACCCAGCAGAGTTGCTTTGCAGCACTGTAACTCGAACTTTGAGCTCTTTTGTTTCCTTCTCTTGGGCATCGAGTCGTTCTTTGAACTTGTCGAACTCACCCGAAAGCAAGTCAATTGCCTTTTCGATTCCGTCCACTTTTTCAGGGAGGCAAAGGAGAGAGCTAAGCTTTCTGCTTATGTCTAACAGAATTGTAGGTATATTAACTTCTGCTTGGTCGGCTTTCCCTGTGATAGCGCCATTACTTGTATTCGGTTAAATATATCTTTAAATAGATTATGTCTAGCGCAGCGGCACTGTACTAATTGGGAGGTTTACTTATTAGTTAACTGCTACACGAAATCCAACTTTATGCTGCAGCATCGTCTTTTATCATTGGGCCCCTTACATCAATATCATTGCACTAGACTCCAGGTAATTGGTATTTGTGATAATAAAATGAAATTCATGCTAAAGCATGGAGTTATATGTTGATTTATACTGAGTACAATTTTACTACTAATTACAGGTCATGAGCGATTACCGTAGTTACATAATGTTAAGAAAATTTTAACTTTATTTAATGTCAAGTCATATCTGTGTATTAATGAAAACGTTTCGACGAGTAGAACCCCAAAAGATGCTAAACCACGAAAAACTGAGTTATCGCTCCGCTAACTCGTTAAAAAATAGGGTTAATTCGCTGCTAGTTTTATATAGCGAAAAATCGAAATCATCTATTCAGGCGAACGTATATTGTTTCTCCACTTTGGCGCTGCACATAGCACACATGCGTAAACTAGCTCCTCAACCTGCTGTCCTTGCTTTTTATTTTTAGTTATTTATGCATTCTGCGGTCCCTGTTGGACACCTTAGCAGGTTGGGTGCATACGCACAATTGGGCATACCGAAAGAATGAACAATACTGGTGGATTATTGCAGGTGCTTCATGATCTTCATGATTTCTGCGTGTCTGCGTCGTTAGTGAGGTTACTCCAATCAACTATGTTTCGTGGGTACTTAAAGGAACTACCTCTTGAGGTTAGAAGCGTTAATATTTTTTGCATGTCTCGTTTTGCAACAGTTTAAAATGTGAAAATTCCAGATGTATCAATATTGTAATGACCTTTTAATATCTGAAAGAGCATCAACCCACAAATGCGATGCCTCTCACTATGGACAAAAACCACACTGTGGAAGCAATTACGTAATTGAAGCATGACCGTATTTAAAAATCTTCCTTTTTGTTAGATGCGTTCCAGTTTGTCAATATTCGCAGCGGTAAACGGGTCCCGAATTATGACGGCATATCCAAGCGTTGGGCAGATTATTGTGTTGTGTGCGAGAGATCCTACGGTTGGCGTAGCTGGTTTTGATAATCTAAATAAAATGACAGTTTACTGAGGGCGCTAGCTGTCACACTACCGATGCGTATTGCCATATGTTGTAAGCAATCAAGAGACCAAGGTCATTGTATTGCATTACTTCTGAAAACGTGATGTCGTTAGTGCGTATTGGAACAAAGGGGACTCTTCTTCTGGGTGAGTCGCATGAATATTGTCTTTTCATAGTTAATTTTATTCGCCACTATTTACACACGCTATTACTTTTGAGAACTTGGTATTTAATTTAATTTGGTCGTGGACAGTGCTAATAGTGCTGTAGAGCTCGCAGTCATATGCATAAATTTTAATACGAGCAGAAATATTACCAACAATGTCATTTATATAGAGTAAAAACAGTAGAGGGCCTAGTACTGACCCCCGAGGAACACCAGTACCAACAGGTACACTAGCAGAAGATGTGTTGTTGATTGAAACAAATTGATGTCGGTTTCTTAGGAAAGCCGAGATACTAGGAAGTATTTTCTTACTTTATTAAGGACTCAAATTTGTGAAATAACTTGCTGTGTGACGCTTTATCAAAGCCTTCAAAAAATTTATAAAAATTGTTTGCACAAGCTGAGCGGTTTAAGTAATCGTGTGTGAACCCGTGCTGTCCTTTTGAGACGACGTTGTGTTCATTAAGAAAAGTGATTAAATGCTTGTGAATTATGTGTCCAAGAATTTTGCAGGGGGTGTTGAGGTTAGTGCAATCTGCCGGTAATTTTGAATACGTGACTTGCTGCTTCTTTTGTGTATAGGTATGATTAGGGCAGTTCTCCAGTCGTCGAGTTTTGAAGATTCACACAGATATTTATGACATACAAATAAAGCACCATTCCGCGTAGCGCTTCAAAAAGTCATTAGGTATGTCACTAGATCCAGAGGACTTTTCTTACGCAAGCTTCAGTAACAGGTTACAAACACCAGCCTCAATAATGACCAAATAAGGAATTGAAGGCAAGGGCATGCGAAATTCTGGAACGTGGTCATTAAGCCACTATATTTGGTAAAACAGTTTTAAAATGATTATTGAACGGCGAACCAATTGCACCATTATCACTATCACGAATTCGGCGCACATGTTTGTTAAGTAACGTGGCGCGAAGAAAGCGCGCGCGGCTTCTGCGTAGAGGACCGCCTCTAGAGGATAGAAGAGAGCAAAAAGGGCTTCAAGGCGGTCGCAATCACGTGTTCATTGCAGAGGAGGTGGTTGGTTGGTTTGTTGGTTTGTGGGGTTTAACGTCCCAAAGCAACTCAGGCTATGAGAGACGCCGTAGTGGAGGACTCCGGAAATTTCGACCACCTGGGGTTCTTTAACGTGCACTGACATCGCACAGCACACGGGCGCTTTTGCTTTTCGCCTCCATCGAAAAGCGGCCGCCGAGGCCGGGATTCGATCCCGCATCCTTGGGAACAGTAGTCGAGCGCCGTAACCACTGCGCCACCCCGGCGGGGTGCAGAGGAGGTGGTGAAGGGTGGTAGTTCCTGGCCCTACGGAGGTGGAGGCAGAGGAGGTGGTGAAGGGTGGTAGTTCCTGGCCCTACGGAGCTGGGACGGTAGGTCAACGCCACTTGCGGCGGGCGCTAGGCAGCCACTAAATTTTATCTGTTGTAGGCCGTCATTGCACCCGCCACAGCTTAGGTGGTGAACGACGGCTGTTGTTAAGGCGCGCGTCTTTATCTCTCTCTTCATTTTCCTTTCCGCACGAGGCAGCGGTGGTGGCTCAGCTAAAGAGCCAGCAGCAGGCCCGTGCATTTTCTTTTCCTTCTTCCTACAGTCACAAAAACAACGACAACAGGTGTTCATAATGTCATGGTCGTGTCATGAAGTTCAAGTCCAGAACTAAATTTGATTACAACTGTGTGCACTGTGACAGACAAAATCTTACTAACAAATTAATTATGCAATCTGATTGCACCCTTTGGTGTAAGCATTTCAGATTTAAAAATTCATCTCGTGTATGTCAGCAGGTTTCCCAAAGTTAAGTTAATGGTCAATAACAATACACGGGCTGTGCTAGCCGTTAATTGTCTCCTTAGGGTGCACGCGGTCTTGTGGCGCCGGCTGATCAATATGATTGGTAGAGGTTATATTGGCTACTAATCACTGCAATGACCCATATGTCTAATGACAACCTGTAGCGACTGAAATGATCCCCAAGGTTACGTTTAGTGGTCAATAACAACACACGGGCTTTGGTTGCTGTGAATCTTCTCCCTTTGAATCCTCAAATAATTTCAATATTAAGGATAACGCGGTCTTAGGCTCATGTGGCGCCGGCAGAAAGTTATTGCCGATCACATCATCAGGAAATGTTCACTGTATGAAGACAGATTAAACAAAATATGATTGGTAGAGGTTATAACGGCTACTAATCACTGTAATGACCCATATGTCTAATGAAAACTTGCAACAACTGAAACTGATTAGAATTGATTACAATTCTTAGTAATGGCCAATATGTCTAACGATGGCTTCTAATGAATACTGCAAATGGCTGAAAATGCTTAGGAGTGACTAAAATTACTTGTGATGAACGATATTTGTAGCGACGACTTGCACCGACAACGATTTAGAAATCATTAACAATGCTTGTTTTTTGCTAGGATGCGCAATAATGTCAGTGGCTGCTGTCTCCGTGGCAACGCGTCAGCATGATGCTTGATAATCGCCCGACTTGTCAGGCTTTGCCGAATAACTTAGTCAAATCGCCGCAGGCATAAAGATAATAAAGGAAGAACGACTGACATCTTTCGATAAAAAACTAAAACGGTTAGCATACCTTGAAGAGAAGGTTTTAGCCTGCACTAAACAAGTCGCTAGCCTGCAAAAAATTAAGGTTAGACGATCTAGAGAATCAATCTAGAAAGTTGGAACCTCATTTGTGTAGGGCATACCGGAAGACAAGGAAAAAATTACGAATCTCTGGAACGCGCAATGAATGAAAAGGTCATTATACCTTGCAACTAGAAGAAGTGTCTATTGAACGTATACATAGACTAGGAAAACCAATGGCAACAAAACTAGGCCAGTAATGTTTAAGCTGTTAGACTTCCGAGAGAAAACTAAAATTTTACATAACTGTCGCAAACTCAAAGACCGTGCCTACACCATCAACGAGGACCTTTTACCGCGTGTTGAAAGCATTAAAAAGAAGTTGTGGGAATATGAAAAACCAAGGAAGGAGTCCGATGATAAGGTATCATTTGTGTACGAAAAACTAAAGAGTATTAGTTGTCTTTATTTTTGGAACGAGGAAACAATGACGTGTCACCCGTAACGTTAAATTCAAACGGCACAAAAAAACAGGACTTCGGTACACGGACCCTCCGTCCACGCCGTACACAACGTCCAAAATACGTTTCGCTAATGTTAATGCTCGAAGTGTTATTGGTAAACTCAATCCCATCGAATCAATATTAATAGCTTACGAACCGGCATTTAGAGGCATAACAGAAGCCTGGCTAAACAAAGACACCAAAGATTTCGAAATTACTCCTCCTAACTACATAATTGTTCGCAAAAATCGATCAACTTGAGGCGAAGGCGTTGCTTTACTGATAAAAAAGAAATCCCTTTCATTACACTGCCTGAGGTCGAGGGAGTTGGAGTAGTTTTTTGAAACCTTTGCCTTACTAATAACACTTTCACTGTGGGTTGCATTTATTGCAGTCCTTCTTCTGATTTTATTGTGCTACAATCATCGCACGTGTATATGAAGCAGCATGTAAAGCGAAACAAGGTGATACTATTAGGCGATTTAAATCTACCCGATATCAACTGGCACACACTACACCACAGCTCACCTAGCGCAGATATTCTGTTTGACATCATGCCCTCTTTTAATCTACCCCATATAGTAACTGAACCCACTCGGGTACAAGGATCCAGCTCTAACATTTTAGATTTAGTATTTCTAAGATATCATTTTCCCAATCATAAAGCTTATATCGAAGTGGGATCCGGTCTGTCATACCACAAACTATAGTATTGTGTGCGGTACCATATCATGATTCGCTACCTTCACAATCAACAAAAACATACAAAGACTATACAGCAGGGCTGACGATACAAGCATCATCGACACACTGTCTCTGGAACTGTCGTCATTCAATAACTCTCACATGATGCGAACACAGACATAGAAATTTTATGGCAGCGGTTCAGATCAGTTGTGTCACATTGCATCGCTAACTACGCCCCCATGAAGACTAAGAAAACGCATAAACACAGCCCCTGGATAACTGGAACCATTCATTATCCACGCAAAATAAATGTTCGCCGACTCAGAAGAAACCAAACGCGCAGTACAAAAACTAACTTGCGCCATTGACGACTTTAAATGAAAAATTAAGAGGGCCAAATCATACTAATTTACGAAAACACTTTCCAATTTCCTGAAGAATGCTCCCCAAAAATTCTGGCGTTAATTAAACTCTAAAGTACGAGGTGAAAGACAAGCATCTACCGAAGACAACAAAAAATACTGCGATTACTCTGAACAAGTACTTTTGCTCCATTTTTACAAGCGATAATGGAAAACTGCCCAGAATGAACTATAGCACAGGTATGAAGATGGAACCTATAATTATAACAGAAACTGGAGTATTAAATCTTTTACTAAATTTAGACACTAAGAAAGGACTAGGGGTAGATAACATTCCTAACATATTCCTGCATCGCTATGCCGAGTTGATGGGTAAATTTCTTGTTCTACTTTTTAAAAAATCCTTATCCACTTGCACCCTTCCCAGAGAATGGAAATCAGCAAAAATAACCCCCGTACACAAATCGGCAAATAAATCTGATCCCTCGAATTTCAGACCAATATCATTAACCAGCACAGAATGCAAGCTACTAGAACATATCTTAAAACACGTAAAGGCCTTCCTAGAAGTAAATGATATTTTAATACCCTGTCAACACCGTTTTCGTAAGGGCATTTTTCACTACTCAGGTAATTGAATTCACACATGATATATGCTTGAACATTGATAACCAGAAACAAATAGACCTCATATTTCTAGACTTTACTAAAGCATTTGACCGCGTATAACACACAAAACTTTTGGTAAAACTTCAGCTAACTTTGGGAACTGGTCCTGTTTTAGATTGGGTTAAAAATTATCTTAGTAATCGCACACAATTTGTTGAAATTAACAACTAAAAATCCGCTTTACTTACTGTTTCATCAGGAGTGCGCTAAGGAATTGTCCTAGCCCCAGTATTGTTCTTAATAAATGAGTTACCAGCTTACACTTCAAATAATATTAAACCTTTTGCTGTGATTGCGTTCATCATCAGGAAATTAACTCAATTCATGATCATCCAACTTTACACAACGCCATAACAGCAGTTTATCAGTGATGCCAAGGCTTGGCAGATGAATATAATTTTAAATAAGTCTTTTCTCTTATCTATAACAAGGAACATACATCAGCATTTCAGTACACCATTAACAACATTCCCCTTGGTTCTGTTCATGAGCATAAGTATCTAGATGTGACACTAACTTCTGACTTCCAGTGGAACTCTAATCTTAAACACATCACGTCAACCGCCCTAGAACGACTATTCTTTATTAGGAGGCATCTTAAACTAGCACCACCTGAAACAAAGTTACTTGCATATAAAACACAAGACCGGTACTAGAGTACGCTTATACCATTTGGTACCCGTTTACTAAGCAGCTGTTGTTTTTGTGACTCTAGGAAGAAATAAAAGAAAATGCATGGGCCTGCTACTGGCTCTATAGCTGAGCCACCTCCGCTGCCTCGTGCATTCAGAAGAGATTGCTTGATTGATTTATAGGAACGGAAAGGTCCGGTAACTATGTCACTTGTTTTCTGTGGACGCCTCAACCGCGCTGTAAAGGAAGGGAGGAAGGTGGGAGGGAAAGTACGAGGTCAGCGCACGTTAAAGATCCCCAGGTGGTCGAAATTACTCAGACATAGAGAAAATAGAGAAGAAAGAAAAGAAGGAGGGGGAGAAAGACGCGCGCCGCAACAACAGCCGTCGTCCACCACCGAAGCGTTGGCGGGTGCAATGACAGCCTACAACAGATAAAAATTCGGTGGCAGGCTAGCCCCCGCCGCAAGCGGCGGGGGCTAAGCAGCTTATTAAAACATTGGAGGCAGTACAAAGAAAGGCACTAAGATTTCTACATAATAAACACTTTATCACGGGCTCACCAACAGAATTACTCAAACATGCAGAACTTCTACCTTTGGAAAACAGAGCCTATCTTGCAAGACGTAAAATCATACACCAGGAGGGAGGAGGAGGAGGAGAAAAGCAGTGCGGAAGGCAGGGATGTTAACCAGAAAAAATGAATTCCGGTTTGCTACACTGCACTGGGGAAGGGAATGGCGGATTAAAGGGACCCGGGTAGAAGAGGAGAGGAGGTGAGAATGTCACAGTAATACACAATCAAATAAAGCTGCTTATTACAAAGTACATGCCGACGTCCTCGAACAGATTAACCCGTTATAATCTTACGCATACATTAGGCGAATTTTCATTTCATACTGATGTTTTCAAACACTCATTTTTTCCAAGGGCAACACGACAATGGAACAATCTACACACGCGCATTACTAACAGCACGTCCTTAGCTGAGTTTTGTTCCCTTTTTGCAGATGAACTATACCCATTGCAGTAATAATTGTTTTCCTTATTTTATGCTTCCTTGTTCTTTTGTTCTTTTTACTTGCCTGTTTTCGCCTGATTCAAGTTGTGAGTTCATTATAGTCGATTTTCTTTTTTTTTTTCAATATTTTAAACCATGATTGTGCCTTGAATGTTAATTAGAACTAATACTGATCGCCTCGCTGACACTGCGACTGCATTTTCTCTTGTCATAAGCCTTTTGCACTAGTTATCATACGTAATCATGTAGTTATTATATGTGATATAGCCTTTTTAGTTTCGATTGTTGTAAGATGCATCTAACACTCTACACCATATATTATTATGTATTTTTTAGGCTTTAGCGTACATATGCTCACAGCCCTTCCTGTTACAATCCTTGGGGTTCACAGTACCAAATAAAAAAAAAATGGATTGCCCGTGCCCGGTGTGGCTGAGTTGGTTAAGGCGCTCGGCTAGTTATAGGAGTTCGATTAAAGGTGGTTTCTTAAAGGTTAACCAGAACCCCGCAGTCAGTTGATTGACAGGCTGAGCGTGCCCGGCTGTGCCTCTGCGAGAAGTGTCCCAATTCAAGCCCCCCCCTCCCCCGGGGGTGGCGCAAGGGTACGGCGCTCGACTTCTGTTCCCAAGGACGCGGGATCGAATCCCGGCCTGGGCGACCGAATTTCTAAGGACGAGAAAAGCAAGGCGTCCATGTGCTGTGCGATGTCAGTGCCCATTAAAGAACCCCGGGGGTCGAAATTTCCGGAGTCCTCCACTACGGCCTCTCTTCATAGTCTGAGTCGCTTTGGGAAGTTGAACCCAACAAACCAAACCAAAACCACTTCGTGATATTCCGCTGAATACAGCGGGATTCCACTTGTGAATAACTTATGACGTCATCAGAAAACCGAAACCTCGCCTTCGCCGGGAAACAAATCTCTATTTCTCGGATCCCCAGCCGAGCGGTTTAAGCACTGCTCCTTGCCAGGTATATTGAAAGCAATCATAAATCTACTGTGATGATGATAGCGCGATTCCGCGGGCGACAAGTTCTACTACGCTTTTGCTTTCCTGTTAACAAAATATAGAACACCTGCGTTTCGTCCCCAGGTGGTCGAAATTACTCCGTAGACCTCCACTACGGCTCCTCTTTCTCTCTATTCACTTTCACTCCACCTTCCTCCCTTCCCTTACAGCGCGGTTTAGGTGTCCACAGGCACAAGTGTAACAGATACTGCGCCTTTCCCTTCCTGTGAACCAATTATTATTATTATTATTATTATTATTATTATTATTATTATTATTATTATTATTATTATTATTATTATTATTATTATTATTATTATTATTATTATGCGTTCTTTGATGCGTTCAGCGGAATGCTGGTTGTATTCGATAAGGGGCGTGCGATGTACTGTGCGCAGTAGCAACGCTCAGGCGTCTGTACTTCTCCGAGAATCTGCAGTGCTCTCAGAATTTTTGTATATCCTACTTTCTTTGAAAATTTTATTTCCACCTTGGTGCATTGCGCCAAACAAAATTATACCTTCACATGCTTGATGAGGTCCGACGGAAATATTTGATGTGCGTAAAGGTAAAATTTTAAGCTACCCTGTATATGTTGAAAGTTTTCTGAAATTGAGTTCAATGTGCAGGGTATGAGCTATTGTCGTCATGCGCTGAACGCTTCTCACGGTTTACGGCTTCTCGGCCTTTTGGCTAAGATCAAAGTGTAGTACGCTTCTCGGCCTTTTAGCTAAGATCAAAGCGTAGTACTTCTCGGCCTTTTGGCTAAGATTGACTGATGCCAGGGGTCGGGATTCTACTCAAGGTCTTGGTTCTTAGAACCAGCCTTTAACCATTCCCTTTCCGGGAATGCCTGTGTTCCCCTTGCCCTTCGGATGATTGGTTGCCCCGAATGGCTGGCATGAGGGCTCGGTGATCCGGCACCGGGCCTTCATGCCACCGTCAGGACACTGCCCGATCGGCTGATCTCTTGTGCAGCCGGGTCTTTTGTATGCCAATGCAATTGGTCTTCTATTTGCATTGACATTCCGAAGACTTGGTAAACCTGGAGATCCCCCCCCCCCTTATAGATGTTCCCGCTCTCGGGGAACCCATGACCATTTTCTTGTTCCAATGTCCCAAGCATTGTCGAAAGCCATCTTTTTACCTGGTTGGAGGGCTCATGCTGCCCGGCTAGGGTGCCAACCCCCTCCGTTCCCGTGGTACCGTCGGTCCTGCTGCCCTGGTGCCTGGCCTGCTGCCTGGCGTCCGGGGCCCCTGCTGCTGGCGGCCTGGTGTCCTGCCTCCTGGTTCTGCGAGGTCCTGCTGCTCGTCGTCGTGCCCTGGCGCCTGGCCTGCTGCCTGGTGTCCTCGGCCCCTCCACCTGGCGGAACTCCCCCCTCCTGAGGTCCAACTGCCTGGATTCCTACTGCCTGCGGCCTGCGGTCCTTGGCCGGGTTTCCTGCCTGGCGCCCTGGTCCTGTGGTGATGGACCACCCACCTCCGAGCACTCGGCCTTCCAAGGCCCAGT
>JAJIZL010036485.1:27119-45692 GCA_023969395.1 Amblyomma maculatum
CCGCCGCGGGGCCGCCAGCCGAGGCGTCTCATGGACCAGGGAGCCCTTCCGTCTCAGTGCCACTTCTTCAATGCTGTGCCTTCATGGACGCTACCCGCCGCACCGTGCTGTGAGTCTGTCCGCATTGTTTGTTCTATAGTTTATCAGTTTGGTTTGTTATTTGAGTTCATTCTATTTATTCGTCATGGCTTCTTTTAAGTTTGTTACCTTTAACGTTAGAGGGTTTCGCAACCCGGACAAGCAGCGCGAAATTATTCATTTTGCGCGATTACACGAAATTGATGTTTTATTTTCGCAAGAGTGCGATTTACGTACTCCATCTGATGTATTATCTTTTCGTTCCCGCTTTCATGTTGATGCTTTCTTTTCGCTAACAGACTCACGGTGTTGTGGTGTAGGGGTTATTTTCGTATCTCCCGCGTTTCGCAATGGAGCGCATTGCACATACGGTCCTGACGGGCGGGTTATTGCGGGGGTTTGTTCTTAGAGGGGCAGAAGACCAGTTTCGTGAACGTGTACGCTCCGGTTACAAGGGCACTCACCAACGACTTCTTCAAATCCATCTCACCCTTCTTCCTGGATTCCACTCCTCATGTTTTGTTAGGAGATTTTAACTGCGTCCTAGACTCGGAGCGGGACATTAGAGGACCAGGTCAGGGCTCATTCTGCTACCACGCAAAAGAGCTACGCAAACTCGTGCGCCAGGTCCACCTTCGGATGCGTGGGTGGTACTTCATGGAGACGAATTTGTTGCCACTCGCACGAGCAGACGTAGCTCTAGCCGTATAGACAGAGTCTACGTCCCCCCTTGTCTGACGCCCCTCCTGGTCTCCTGCGAGGTGTTAATTCTCCCGCAAGATATGTCAAAACTGAGTGACCACGCACTTGTCATGGCCACATTGAGGTGTGCAGCAGGCCGCCCGACGCGCCCGAATCTGTGGCGTATGGACGCATCGTTAATGCTGGATGCCAAGAGCGTCAGCGACATTCGGGCGGAGGTGTCGAACTCTATTGCTGACATCAAACAGCTGTCACCCGAGGGGTGGGACAACCTGAAGACGGAATGGCGGGCAATTCTCGTCCGGCCAGGAAAGGAGAAAAGTGCACGGCTTACCGCTGATCTGAACGATGTACCAAGAAGGATGAAGATAATTCAAAGTGCCGACGAGTTAACGTTCGCCATGCGAGAATACCTGGACATCTTGAGAACCAGATATCATCGCATCCTGCAAGATGGGTATCAGTATACACAAAACAGGGATGTGTCGCTCACAGCCGAGTGCACGGCTGATTTGATGCACAGCCGAAGCACGCGCAGGCACGATGACCGAACGGAGTGGGTGGAGAGTGTAGACGTGAGCGAGGGCACAATGTCTGAGGATCCGGCCGTGATCGCGCAAGTCTTTCGTGAACACTTTGCCGCGCGATTTACGTCGGCCCCCCGCAATGAAGCCGACGGAGAGACAGGTATTGCCCCCTTCTGTGACAACTTACCGGCTCTGCCCGAAGCCGAGGGTGCGGCACTTAGTGCCCCAGTGTCACGTACAGAAGTGTTTGAAGCCTTAAGAGACATGACACATTCATCCGCGCCTGGTCCGGACGGCATTATGGCGGCCTTCTACTGGAAGTTCTTTGACGTTCTTGGCAGCCTGATAACCACTTTGGTAAACATGGTCATCCGGGATGGACGGAAACCTACCTCCTTTTCAGCAGGACGCATCATCTTGATCCCCACAGAAGGAGCATCGCCGTCATCTCCAGAGGCATGGAGGCCGATAACGTTATTGAACAGTGTTTACAAGTTGATTACTTCCCTGCTCGCCAAGCGCCTCCGGCCTTTTTTTGCAGATTTAATCTGCCCCTACCAACCATCGGCGGTACCGGGACGCTCCGTATTTGCTGCGCTCACGTTCACCCGAGACGTGTTCGCATATGCACAGGAGAAAAGAATGAGTGGAGTATTCGTTTCGCTGGATCAGGCTAAGGCCTTCGATAGGGTCGAGCACCCGTACTTATATCAAGTCCTAAGGTGCTATGGGATCCCCGAAGAAGTCACAGGGACCATAAAGCTCCTCTATGAAGATGTGTCGTGTGACTTGATATTGAACGGAGAGGCGCTCCCCAATTTCGCTGTAACCCGAGGAGTGCGGCAGGGTTGCCCATTGTCACCAGTACTGTTTGTCCTGTCGCTGGACCCACTGCTGCGGCGCGTCGTCAGCGAGCGCCGCATCCGCGGCTTTCCGGGGATAGGACAGGACGAGGTGAAGATAATGGCCTATGCAGATGACATCTCCCTGTTTGTGCGTGACGGACAAAGCCTGCAGAGTTTCCTGACAGTCTTCAGGGAATATGCATCGCTCTCGGGCGCAAAACTGAATGTGGAAAAAAAGTCGCGCCCTCCGCTTTGGCAGTTTCTAAGAGGCGCTCCCAGAACCGATCCCATTGGTGGAAGCTGTTAGGGTACTGGGAGTCCTCTTTCAAGAAGGAGGCGTATCCCCAGCCACTTGGACCCTGGCTATCGACAAAGCCAACAGGGTATTCCCAAACGCTGCGCGTTTTGACTTGTCAACGGCCGCCAAAATGGCAGTGATTAAGAACAGCGCGCTTGGCTTCGCGCTCTACGCAGCAAGGGTGGCAGTGATGCCAAGACGCACGGCAGCGAGACTCTCCTCCCTAGTAGGCACCTTCCTCTGGGGAGGACAGACGGCCCTAGTGGCGCAACATTTTGTGCAACTTCCCTGTAATAGGGGAGGCCTCGGAATACCATGTGCCCAAACGGTTGCGCGGACTGTGCTGACCAAGCAAGTCGTGAGCCTTTTGTTCAAAGCAGATTACCCAGGACGGCCCCCTACACTTATACTGGCTGAGCACTGCGAGGAGAGCCTTCACTCCTCAAAGACATTTGGGAGCGCGAGCGGAAACGCTGCACCCCTTCTACCAAGCGGCCGCCAGGTTCCAGGAAACCCTTAATGTAGAGCTGTCAGACGTAAACGTAGAGGAGGTGCCGCCAACAGAAATAAGTGCCCTCATGGCGTGCGCTCGCCTCAGCGCAGAAGAGGCGGAGCGAACCGATTCTAGGAGATGGAGAACATGGGCCACGAGCACAATGCCAGACCAAGTCAAAGCCTTTGAGTGGCGACGGCGGTGGGGCGTTCTCCCGACCCGGGATCGTCTCTATCGATGGGGGGTTGTCCCCAACAGTCAGTGCCCGCAGTGCGGAGCACCGGAGATAGGGGATCATTTTACTTTTGAGTGTCGAGTATCAAAAGTTATGTGGCACCTAGTCTACCGTATGTTTTCGGTGCGGGGAAAACAACCGCTGGGTGCATTTGCGCGGCTTGTCGTGGCATGTACCTTTTTCGTCCTCTGGAAACGCCGCTGCCTGGCGGAAGCACGCAGGAAGCCGGCACGAGCCATGTACCCGGCGCTGCAGAGCCTGCGCCTCCTGCTCTGGGAATACCTGTCAGAGCGGCTCGAAGTAGACGGGGAGGCGCGGTTTCTGCAGCGCTGGCACACACGGTTCTTTGTTGTGAGACCAAATGGGCTAACCATGCCGACATTGTTGTATTGATGCCACAAGTAGTGTGCATTGTATCATAACATGTATGCATGTAGATCCCCCCCCCCCCCTTTTTTTCTTTCCCCTGCTAGTGCATTGGGATGGAGAAGTTTGAGTTATACTTCCTTTATTATTGCATCTTTTGTATCCCTTTTTGTACCAATTGATATAAATTGTATAAAAGGGCAAGCAGACTCCGATATGGGGATAAGACTGTTAATGTAAAGTGATTTACATATGTATTGTATCGGCGTATTATTCTGTATCCTTTATATAAGTATATGTCTTGATGGGTCCACATTGTCAATGTACTGTGCTTTTATGAGTTTGGAAGTCAATAAACTTCTCTTTGTGTGTGCGAGATTTTGGTGGGGCGTACTCCCCACGAGACCGCGCTTTGCCACTTGGGGTGCTGTACCCAATGATCAGTATGCCAACTGCGGTGCTCCCGAGAGCCTCGCGCATGTTTTTTTCAAATGTGTAGTTGCGAGAACAATGTGGTGGCTCGCATCATCATCATCATCAGCTTGACTATACCCACTGCAGGGCTAAGGCCTCTCCCATATTTCTCCACTTAACCCGGTTTTGTGCTAGCTGCATCCATTCTACCCCTGCGAACTTCTTAACCTCATCCACCCACCTAACTTTCTGCCGCCCCCTGCTACGCCTTCCTTCCCTTGGAATCCAGTTTGTTACCCTCAGCGGCCATCGGTTATCCTCTCTTCGCCCTTCATGTCCTGCCCATGCCCATTTCTTCTTAACTTCCACTAGAATGTCGGTAACTTGAGTTATTTCTCTGACCCACTCTGTGCTTCCTATCTCTTAATGTTACCCCTACCATTTTTCGCTCCATAGCCCTCTGGGTTGTCCTCAACTTAAGTAGAACTCTCTTGGTTAGCCTCCACGTTTCAGCCCCATAGGTGAGTACACGTAAGATGCAGCTGTTGTATACTTTCCTCTTGAGCGATGCCGGTAAGCTGCTAGTCATAATCTGCGAGTGCTTGCCAAATGCGCTCCATCCCAATCTTATTTTTCTGGCTATTTTCTTTTCATGGTCAGGATCTGCGGTTACAACCTGTACTAAGTAGACATATTCGCCTACTACTTCCAGTACTTCGCTACTTAATGTAAACGGCTGTTTCTTCCCGAGGCAGTTGGACATTACCTTAGTCTTGTGCTCGCATATAGGATGTTTAACGCCCGCATGAACCCCGGCGTCAGGCGCCGGCGCAACCCTTTTGAACACCTTGTGTTCAGTGTGGTTCTGTTTGTGTTATGGCGTCGCAGGTGCCTCGCTGAGGGGCGCCGAACTCCCGCCCGAGCAATGTACCCAGCCTTGCAGAGGCTGCGCCTCGTCGTCTGGAAGTATCTGTCTGGACAGTTAGAAACTGACGGCGAGACGCGGTATCTGCGACGCTGGCACACGCGCTTCTGTGTTGTACGAGGCAGCAGACTTGAGATGCCTGTTGTCCTTTATTAGAACCATCCTCTTTTATTCTGTTTTCCCCTCTCTGGGGAATAATGTCATTTTTAGTTTATTATGCATATAGTGTTTTGTACAGTGCTTCGTTTTGTGAGTATTGTGCATTTTTGTATGTATGTATGTACCCAATAAATTGTCTTTTTGTGTGGTGCGTGCCACAAGTGCGATGTGGGAGGCCGCCCACTTCGCACTTTCCGTACAGACAAAAGTCGCGGTCGTAAAGACTAAGGCGTACGCTTACGCGCTCTACGTTTCGCGCGTTGCGGTGATTCCGCGTCGAACGGCTGGTAGCCTCGCCTCCTTGGCTGGGGTGTTTGGAATGGCGGGACAGCTCTTGTCAAGCGCTGTTTCCTTCACCTACCGTAAGAAAGGGGAGATATCGGGCTGTCATGCGTCGACACGGTGGGCCGAGTGCTCGCGTCGAAACTGGTCGCCACGCTGCTCAATGATCCGCTGTGCCCGGAGCGCTCCCTGTTACAGTACCGGCTGAGCACAGCTCGCAGGGCCTTTACTGCAGACCGGCACCTGGGCTCACAGGCCAAAAGGCCTCACAGGTCCTACCAAACGGTAGCAGGCTTTAAGATAGCGGTCGACAGCGACCTGCCTGACCTCAATATTTTTGAGGCACCCGCAATGCAAGTCAGCGAGATGGTTGCCTCCTTGCGTCTAAACCGCGACGACCAGCTCCGCACGGCCTTCAACAAGTGGCGTCGGTGGGTAATGAGCCGGGTGCCTTCCGAGGTCCGCGATTTCGAGTGGCGCCAGCGATGGGGCGTGTTACCCACGCGAGAACGCCCGCCATGTGGCATGTCGTGCCGAACAACCAATGCCCAAAGTGCGGCTGCAAGGAAACCATGAGGCACGCGTTCTTTGAATGCCCAGTCACGCTGGTCATGTGGCGCTTAGTGAGAAGGATGTTCTCCGTGCACGGTGGGCCTGGCACCAGGCCGCGGATGTTTTGAGCGGCTAGTAGTCGCCTGTGTATACTTTGTGCTGTGGAAGGGGCGTTGCCTTGCTGAAGTCCGTAGGCAACCAGCCAAGGCCATGTACCCAGCGCTGCAGAGACTGCGTCTTCTGTTGTGGAAGCATCTCTCTGACCAACTGGACAGAGATGCAGAGGCGTGGTTTCTGCAGCGCATGCACACCCGTTTCTTCGTCGTTCGGGACGGCAGGCTTGTTATGCCAGCTTTGCCATACTAAACCCTTCCCCCTTTGTTACGTACCTCGAATCATGATGAAGTGTATTGCCATATAAGATTTAATCATCTATCATTACGTTTCTCATTGTAACTCCTTTTTGAACTTGTGTTCTGTGGGTATTGATGAACACGGTTTCTCATTGTAACTCCTTTTGGGCTTGTGTTCTATGGGTATTGATGAACACGGAATGACTATTAATATGTGATTGTTGCTAGTTAGGGAATTTATCGCACCTTTCGTTGTCCTCCCATGTATGTACTGCAGTGCGTGTGTGTGTATATACAAGTACGTATGTGTGTGGAAGACAATAAATTCTCTCTACTGTCCTGATTGACTCTCATCGCGCGCCACCTCCTGCACTTACCGACTAGCAGAGGAGGGCTCGGGCGGCTCTGCATCAACACAGTGGCTCGAGTCCTCATGTCTACGCTTTGCCACTGCTAGATAGTGAATGGTACCCGGGGCGATCACTCTAACTCTACTGGATGAGCACAGCCAGTTGTTTTCATAGCAGATCGACATAGTGGCCCACAGGCCTAAAGGCTACACCCGTTCTATTGCGTCGCAGCCGGTTTCAGGCAGACCTTAAACGCCGACCTATCCGAGGTGGACGTAGATGCGGTTCCACCGACGGTAGTTAGTGAGGTGGTCGCCAGCTTGCGACTCAGTCCGGACGATCAACGGCGCACCTGAAATAATAGATGGAGGCCTTGGGCAGTCAACCGCCCGCCCCCCGAGGTCAGAGACTGAATGGCGGCGGAGCTGGGGAGTTCGGCCCACGCGTCAGCGCCTAGCTTCATGGGGCGTAGAGCCTAACGACAGCTGTCCCAACTGCGACGCGATGGAAACAATCTAGCATGTAGTGCTTGACTGCTCAGTGGCGCGAGTCATGTGGCGCCTAGTGAGACGTATGTTTTCTGTACACTGCGGGCCAAGCGTTCGTCGCCCGCGCGGAGTGTTTGCGCGTCTGGTTGCGCGTTGTGTCATGTTTAGTTTGTGGCGTCGCCGCTGCCTGGCAGAAGCACGCAGGCAACCATCCCGCGCAATGTATTCAGCGCTTCGAAATCTCCGTCTCCTCCTCTGGAAGTACCAGCCCGAGCGTGTGGAAACGACGGAGAGGCGCGGTTTCTGCGGAGCTGGCATACACGTTTATTGGTTGTTCTTCCGGATGGTCTCGCCACGCCGGCACTGCTTTATTAATTGTTATAAAATGTCATGTCGTGTTTCTTCTGAATATCCCCCTCTTCCTTTTTCCCTTTTTTTTGGGAGGGATGTTGAAGTTTTAACGCGTGCATGTTGTGTGCTTTCTAGCTTGGCATTAGTCCAATGGTTGTTGTGCAGGACGGACCTACAGCTTGTATATCATTGTTTGATACAGTGTTGATTGATTGATTTTTAGGAAGAGAAAGGCGCGGTAACTGTCTCAGTTGTTTTCTGTGGACACCTCAACCGCTTCGTAAGGGAAGGTAGGAAGGTGGGAATGAAAGGGGAAAGAGAGAAAGAGGAGCCAGAGTGAAGGGCTACGGAGTAATTTCGACCACCTGGGGATTAACGGGCACTGACATCGCCAGGACACGGATGCCTCCTCGTTTCGCCTCGATCGAAACGCAGCCGCCGAGGTCGGGTTCGAACGCGGGTACTCTTCACAGTAGTCGGGTGTCTTACCACTGCACCAACCCGGGGGGGGGGGGGGGGCGATTTAGTGTTGGGCACAGTGTATAGTATATAGTGTGTATATGAGCTTGTATATATGTGTATATGAGTTGCAATGAACTTCTCTTCATGTCCTGATTGGTATTATTTAGAGTGGCGTGGTTACATATACTCCCTTTATGAGCCGTGGAAAGATAGTTTAAAGAAAACAAATGAGCTGAGGTATAGCTTTAGTTAAACCCGGTAGGTTGCGTAAGCAAAGCCGACGCAGCTTCTCTTTCTGTTCTTCTTAATCGCCTTGTGACGTCGTGACCTGTCGCGACGGTACATCGCACGCCCCTTGTGGAACGCGACCAGCATTCCATTGAACGCATTAAACTTTACCGACGTTCTCCAATTTGTCTACAGGAAAGGAAAGGCGCAGTATCTGTCTCTCGCGGAATCCCGCTATCATTCTCACTGTATACAAGGGGAATTATGAAGAGCGTTTCACGATCCGGGGCGTGGCGCAGTGGTAAAGCGCTGGGCTGGGGATTCAAGGGATGGAGGTTTGATTCCCCCATGGGAGACAAGGTTTATTAATTTTTAATGTATCATCGCCGCAAAAGCTGCTCCTCCTCGACTGTTCAAGGTCAAACGTGGCTACCGGCCGGAATTACGCGATGAGCTGAAACCTGGCGTAGTAGGTTTGGACCGCTAAAGTTCGATGAGGCGAAAACGACCGTTGCACAGTGGTCCGAAACCCCCACTACGGCATCTCTCCCTCTCTTTTTTCACTCTCATCTTCCTTTTTTTCCTTGGCGCTCGGTTATGTTGCCCTCGGAGGAGTGTGACAGATACTGCGCCTTTTCATTCCTGTACACCAATTTGAAACACCGCTGATGCCTGCTCTACTGCGTCAGCTTCCATATTCTGTGTGGTGCGATGTTCAAGGAAGGGCGAAATGAAAGGCGCCATACGGATGCCTGAATCGAATGGCCGGCGAGGTCAGCTTCGTATATGAGTGAATCCGCCTTTCGCGCGAGTTTTCTGCGCATGCGCGAAGTCGTATCGGCGACCGATGGAAATACATGGGATGGCGTCGACGGCGTTTCTGGGCGCCGCCAGTGCACGGGGCCTAGCGGCACAGGGCGGCACGGTGACCGTCACAGGCTTAGCAAAGCGATTCCAACCACATCTGCCGCGTACGGTTGCCACTCTCTAAGCGTGCCGGGATGCGAGACGGGGTTTTTCAGGTTTCCTTCGGCGAGCCGCGTCCAACAACGACGTGAAGCTTGGATTAGGGCCACCAAGCGTCAAGATGTGAATGGCCGACCTTAGCAACCGACTGCATAATCTTGACTGTGCGAAAAACACTTTGTTACAGGTATGTATGCATCTAAAGGAAATGTGCATGATGAAAAGTATCTACTGGAGTTTGAACCAAGCCTGTAACCTACCAGTGACAGCCGCAATGAGCATTTGTTCGACGCGTGTTTGCTTTATACACGTCGGAGCCTGATGGCGGTGCATTTTGTCGTCTGTTTTCTTTATATGCGAAGGGGCCGGGTAGCGCAGATATCACAGGTGGCTGTGGTTGTGTGCACTAGACCGTAATATTTAGCATGTTTTATCGCGACTGCCGCCTGACTGAAAAGAAAAAAAATGTTTGGCATTTGTTGTGTTCGCGAGCTTAGTGGTTGAGCTCATCATGATGCTCGCGAACGGCAGTGCATTACAACAAACGCCGTATTTTGTTTCTTGTTAGTCAGGTGGCAGTCAAGATAAAACATGCTAAATATTACGGCCTAGCGCACACAGCCGCCTGTGATATCTAAGCTACCTAGCCCTTTCGCACATAAACAAAAGAAACGACAAAATACATCGCCATCAGACCACGGTGAAACTAAAGCAAATACGCACAGAAGAAATCCTCATTACAGCTATCGCTGGAGTGTTACAGGCTGGATGCAAACTCCAGTAGGTGCTCTTCATCATACATTTTTCCTTTAGATGCATACATACCTGTAGTATCTGTGTTTTTGTCGCTCGGAGTACATGACGCACTTAATACTCTTGCACGACGCACAGTATATTTTTTTTTACCTTACAGGCTCGCCTTCCTGCATGCTAAAGCATTCGGATTTTGTTCCTTCGGTGTAGGCAATCAGATGCACTTCGTTAGGGAGCTTGATAATCGTCGTCTTCGTCCAACCGTTTGCAACGGCAGGGAAACCGCCCGGCACAAATGAGTCTCCTGGAGGGTTCATGCTCGTTCAATTGCGGAGTGTATCGCTCTGGACGTAAAACAGCGTTGGTTCCTGACCGAGATGTGCACCGATATGTAGGAGATGCACATGTGTCACCAAGTCGTTGATTCCGCAGAAATCGCGACAGAGGCAGAAAGGTTGTGGATCCTTTCACAACAGAATGACCACTCTCTGTGCACTGAGAACCTCTTCACCACTGCGACCACATCCGTTCTGAGGGTAGAAATCGGCTACAGCGTTGGATCATCCGTTGCCAGAAAAATGCCGCGCGTTTCCTGCAGGTGTGCATTCAGGCCGGGGCAATGCCCTGTTCAGGGGGTGTGGATAAGTGCCTCTCTGCCAAGCTTCGCAGATGAAATCCTATAGCTGCACGCATTTAGATCACGCGATGAGGAAGCGACGCCCATTGCACCATGCCGGCGCCGCGGTGACCGCATTATTGTGCTCGGTAACTCAAGACACCCCGCGCATATACGCCGCTTGTCACAGGAGACGATTCCACCTAGATCTGCAGCATCAACAAACCCCTGGCTGCTTTGCCCTTTGACATCCCTCTCTCTCTCTGCCTCCGCGCTCTCCTGTCTGCCGAGAACCTGCACGCTGAAAGCGTCTCATTGTGTCACGTCGAACACAGCCCGCGCTACACGCTCTTACAATACGAAAACAGTATGTGCGTGCATTATGAGTGGATTGTGAAAACGCTGTAACATTTATCCATACTGCGTGAACATTATATACTGCAATCACTGTCACTACTTTCCGCCCCGAGGCCAAAAAAGGGGGGAGCTTTCGCTCTCTACCTTCGTTGGCGTGGCCATTTCGTATGGTGCACTTTCGCGTCGTCTGCTACACTGCCGTCCAATGTGTTTCTCGCCCGCTCCCGCATGATGGCGCCACATCCTCCCGCAAAAGGCGGATTACCTGGTGACGCCCTCACCAGTAGTGACGGCATGACCGCATGTTATTAGCCATGACTGGATGTCACTGCATAATGACGTCACCGGCCGATGACGTCACCATGTGATGACGTCATACACACAGTCACCTCTCATTACTCTTTAGTCTTGACTAATTAGTACTAGTTAAATGCACCTTTGACCACAGCGGGAGAGGCACTCCAAACATGAATAAATAATTTGAATTAGTTTATTTGGGTAAAAATCGGTTATTAGTATTTCAGTTCTTTCAATAATTTTTAATTAGTTATTTGAGTAATTACACCGGTTGATTAGGCAATAATGCAGACAGGTAAATAAATCAATTGGTTAATTACTATCACTAATTATTCAAATAACTCATATTTCAATAATTCATATATTCAACTAACTTCAATTGGTTACTGTTTACCAATGCCCATATATGGTGTGCCCTCGAAAGTGTGACACCCTCTGCCAGCAGCCACTGTCGACAGCTCCTAATATGACAATATGATAGCTAATATGATAGAGATGTGTAGAGGGGCATAGTATGAACACTGTAACCAAGTTAAAAGCATGGGCAGCTCGCTGGTTAACTTCCAAATCATGTGAAAGAATTTGACTGGCACAAGCACCATTCTGTCGAATGACTCGTACCCTCAGTTGTCATGTTATACTGCATGGATGAACACGGCGTTGCGGATGCTGTTCTGTTTTAGCACTTTCTTTCGTTGTTCTGACTGATATTGATTAAAAAAATTTGGTTACTTATTCTTTCCCAGTGAGCCGTGCGAAGTAGTCAGTATGAAAGATTAAACCGAAAGAATTTCTAGGCTCGGTGCATCGGCTGAAAGTGACCGCCGGACGCATCATCAAGACATGTCCGCCGTATGAAGAGAGAATAAAAAAATATTATAAATATTTGTAGAGGCCAAAGTAAGACAACCGCGACAAAGTGGAAAGTATGGGAAGCTGATACGCTGTCAAATCATGTGAGAGACTGCCTGGCACATGCACTATTCTGTCCAGCGAGTCATGCCGTTGGTTTTCTCATGTTATACTGGATGAGCGCGACGTGCCAGATGCTGTTTTATCTTGGTGAGTGCGTTCGTTGTCTGATTGGTGTTTTCGAAAAATACTGATTTATAAACTGATTTATTTATAGGAAGGGAAAGGCATGGTAACTGTCTCACTTGATTTCTGTGGCCACCGCAACCGCGCCGTAAGGGAAGGGAGGAAGATTGGAGTGAAAGTGGAAAGAGAGAAAGAGGAGCCGTAGTGGAGAGCTACGGAGTAATTTCGACCACCTGGGGATCTTTAACGTGCGCTGACATCGCACAGCACACAACGTTTCTAAAAATAGGACTGCGTAGGATTCCTTAATGGAAAGAGGGAAAGAGTAGCCCTCCACTACGGCTACTATTTCTCTCTTTCCGCTTTCAGTCCCACTTTCCTTTCTTCCCTTATGGCGCGGTTGAGGTGTCCACAGAAAACAAGTGAGAGTTACCGCATATTTCCCTTCCTATAACAATCAGTTTTTTTAATGAGGTGTGCGGGGATATAATGAGGATGGAATATCAAGGCGAAAGCGTTTCTGGTTGGTTGGTTTGTGGAATTTAACGTCCCAAAACGACTCAGGCTATGAGAGACGCCGTAGTGAAGGATTCCGGAAATTTCGATCACCTGAGGTTCTTTAATGTGCACTGATATCGCACAGCACACGGGCGCCACTCCGTTTCGCCTCCACCAAAACACAAGGCTTATGGTGCGTCAGCAGAAAGGGACCGCCGGACGCGGCATCAGGAAAGACCGTGGCTTTACATCGCGTAGTGGAGCTATCGCCTCAAAATAACAAAACATTAGCAGGTGGTTTAACTTTCACCCTGGATGGAATCAAAAGCTTCATGAGCATGGCTACGCTCACTGCCACGACTGGATTAAAGACCTGATAAAACTTCCTCTCATCTTTACTGACTGCGACCAAACCACTCCGATATTCCATAGTGTGTCGGTGATTACCTGGCATATGGTATGGTTCGACGTAAAGGGGTGTCGTTGAAAGACAGTCAAAACGGGATCCTCACGGTGTGGTCGTGCTTGGTTGAAATGACGTCTTTCATTTCTAAGTCGTATCTTCGTTCTCTCCTTCTCTATTTACCCATTTATCTCCTTCCACTTTCGCTCACAGTTTCCCTTCCCTTACTGCGCGGTTCAGCAATTTGTTTGACCTTAAGAGTTTTTCAAGGTCAAATTGTCTTCCATGCTGACGGCTTGAATACCTGGCGTAGTGAAGCTCCTGGTTCAATTCGAGCCATCAGCGTGACGCCAATTTTGAAGTGAAAAGATTCACGGCGCTAGTCAACACCGCGCTTTGCGTGAGCCGGCGTATGTCAGAGCACGAGTGACGTCACGCACGGCGCAGGTGGCCGCCTCCGACTCCGTCACAAAAAGGGAAAGGCGCAATATCTGTCACACGTGCTCTGTGGACACCTTAATCGCGCCGTAACAGAAGGGAGGAAGGTAAGAGTGAAAGTCGAAGGAGACAAAGGAGAGTCATAGTGGAGGTCTACGAAGTAATTTCGACAACTTGGGGACCATTAACATGCGCTGACGTCCCCTGTACTCGCCTGATGGGGCTGGGACAGGCAGGTCACCGCCGCTTGCGACGGGGGCTAGCCTGCCACAGAATTTTTGTGTTGTCGGCCGTCATTGCACCCGCCACCGTTTCGGTGGTGGACGACGGCTGTTGTTGCGGTGCGTGTCTTTCTCTCCCTCTTCTTTTTCTTTCTTCTCTATTTTCTCTTCTGTGTGCACGAGGCAGTGGAGGGGAGCCTCGCCGGGGTGGTGCAGTGGTAAGACGCCTGAATACTGTGCTGGAGCACCCGGGTTCAAACCCGACCTCGGCGGCTGCGTTTCGATGGAGGCGAAACGAAGAGGCGTCTGTATGCTGTGCGATGTCAGCGCACGTTAAAGATCCCCAGGTGGTCGAAATTACTCCGTAGCCCTCCACTACGGCTCCTTTTTCTCTCTTTCCACTTTCACTCCCACCTTCCTCCCATTCCTTACGGCGCGGTTGTGGTGTCCACAGAACACAAGTGTGACAGTTACCGTGCCTTTCCCTTCCTATAAAATAAATCAGTAAATCAACCAGGCAGCGGAGGTGGCTCAGCTACAGAGCCAGTAGCAGGCCCGTGCATTTTGTTTTCCTTCTTCCTACAGCCACAACATGCGCTGACGTCGTAGAGCACTATTTAAAAATCACCGGTCGAAATTACTCCGTAGCCCTCCACTATGACTCCCCTGTCCCTCTTTCCACTTTCACTCCTAAGCATCCACAGTAGTTAGGCACGAAATCATAGCGGCGTTGTTGTGGCTGTAGGAAGAAGGAAAAGGAAATGACCGGGCCTGCTACTGGATCTGTACCTGAGCCCCCTCCGCTGCCTCGGGCGTACAGAAGAAAGTACAGTACAAAAGAAAAAAATTGGCTGTTGCTTAGCTTTGGTTAAGCGTGGTAGGTTGCGAAAACAATACATCTTGCCCCGCCGTGGTGGTGCAGTGGTAAGATGCTCGACTACTATGCCGGAATACCAGGGTTCAAACCCGACCTCGGCGGCTGCCTTTCGATGGAGGCGAAGCGAAGAGGCATCTGTGTGCTGTGCGATGTCAGCGCACGGTAAAGATCCCCAGGTGGTCAAAATTACTCCGTAGCCCTCCACTACGGCTCCCCTTTCGCACTATCCACTTTCACTCTCACCTTCCTCTATTCCCTTACGGCGCGGTTGAGGTGTCCACAGAAAAACAAGTGAGACAGTTACCGCGCCTTTTCCCTTCCTATAAATTAATCAATACATCTTGTCTGCGCCTTAGTAAGGCTTGTGGTTCTTCATTAGTGAATGAACAAGTGGATACAGGGTCAGCTTCGCTTTTCAAAGCATCGATCATGCTCTAGTCTGGATTATCGTCATATGAGCAGGATTCACTTGAAGATTGACGTGCCCGCCTAGCTGCATCTTGAGCACGCCGTCGAGCGAGACGCTCTTCACGCTGTTCATCTGTCTCCGTAGCTCGCCGTTGCTTCTTATCAGCAGCGCGACTTCTCTTGCGGAGGCTAGGCGATTTACTTGACAGGGAACGCAAGTATATACTCCTGGCTCCTGCACCTACCTCTCTATTGTGACGTCAAAGCGAGCGCAGTGCCTCCAACAGACGGAACGCAATGCGTCGCGTCTTCACGCGCGGCTACCGGCCGCCGCTACGCGACGACTCGACTTGCTGGCCCGTCTCTCGCTCCTGGTATGACATCAGAGGTCTAAAGTCCCTTGCGCAGCGCCTCTAGCGGGAGGAGAGCGGTGCGCCATTTGCTACCGGCCGGCGCTACTTGACGACTCGACTTGGTAGCCCGTCTCTCACCCTGGTATGACGTCAGAGATTATTCTAAAGGTCAAACGTGCCGACCGGCCACAGCTCAGCGAAAGGCCGTTTATGAGCTTAATATAATTGGTTCACAGGAAGGGAAAGGCGCAGTATCTGTTACACTTGCTTTTGTGGACACCTGAACCACGCCCTAAGAAAAAGGAGGAAGGTGGGCTTGAAAGTGGAAAGAGAGAAATAGTTGGTTCAGAGGAAGGGAAAGGCGCAGTATCTGTCACACCTGTTTCGGTGGACACCTCAACCGCGCCGTAAGGGAAGGGAGGAAGGTGGGAGTGAAAGTGGAAAGAAAGAAGGAGGAGCCGTAGTGGAGGGCTACGGAGTAATTTCGACCACCTGGGGATCTTTAACGTGCGCTGACATCGCACAGCACACGGACGCCACTTCGTTTCACCTCCATCGAAACGCAGCCGCCGAGGTCGAGTTCGAGCCCGGGAACTCCGGACAGTAGTCGGGCGTCTTACCACTGCACCACCCCGGCGGGGCTGGAAAGAGAGAAAACTAATTTATTTATAGGAAGGGAAAGACACGGTAACTGTCTCACTTGATTTCTGTGGACACCGCAACCGCGCCGTAAGGGAAGGGAGGAAGATGGGAGCGAAAGTGGAAAGAGAGAAAGAGGAGCCGTAGTGGAGGGCTACGGAGTAATTTCGACCACCTGGGGATCTTTAACGTGCGCTGACATCGCACAGCACACGACGCCTCTTCGTTCCGCCTCCATCGAAACGCAGCCGCCGATGTCGGGTTCGAACCCGGGTACTCCGGGACAGTAGTCGGGCGTCTTACCGCTGCACCACCCCGGTGGAGCTGGAAAGAAAGTATTGCTTCCGCAATAAGAGAAGAGGGAGAGAAAGACGCGCGCCGCAACAGCCATTGTCCATCACCTAAGCATTGGCGGGTTCAACGAAGGCCTCAGATAAACATTCGGTGGCAGGCTAGCCCTCGCCGCAAGTGGCGGTGACCTACCAGTCCTAGCCCCGTAGGGCCAGGAGCAGCACCCCCCCCCCCCCCCCCCCCCCCGCTGCGCGATGTCAGTGCACGGTAAAGATCCCCAGGCGATCGAAATTGCTCCTTAGGCCTCCACTTCGGCTATCTCCTTTTCCCCTTCCACCGCCCCTAATGACAAGGTTGTACTCGCCTTAGATTTGAAGGGAGCATTCGACAACGTTACTCACGAAATCATTCTCACCCACCTCGCTCGAACTAACTGCGGTATAAGCGCCTTTCAATACATTCGGCAATTTGGGACCGAGAGACAATCTTACATTCGAATGCAGGAGGAGGAACATGGACCTTTGCATTTAGGAACCAGGAGTACACCTCAGGGTGCGGTGCTCTCTCCCTGTATTCAATCTGGCAATGATACACCTGCCGAACCAGCTCGGCGTTGCCGCCGGTGTGCAGCATGCGCGGTACGCCGATGACGTCACCCTGTGGGCCACGCAGGGCTCCGAAACGGGCAGGGTAATCCTTGCGAAAGTAGGTCTCAACCCAGACAGGGGAGTTAAAAAAAAGTCACAATTAATAGTGAAATCAGGAATGCCTTGGTAGTCCCCCCCTTCCCTAGGAATATGCATGCAGAATTTAATGTCGAATGAAGGGCCAAACGAGCCGAAGCTCTAGAGCGACGGTTCAAGAACATGGGAGCAAAGGAAGTAGACTGTTGATGCGGCAAGTGGCAAAACAGGTGCGGCGGTAGCTTCGGTAGTCGATGGCCGAGGGCCACCGGTATCCGCGGCAGCCATCAGAGGCCGCAACATAGAGACTGCGGAGGAAGTTGCGATAGTGCTAGCTTGCGTAGGAACAGAAGCCAAGTTCATAATTAGCGACAGAAAAACTGCCATTCAAAATTTTGGGAGCGGGAGGATAACGCCGGAGACGGCCAAAATCCTCACTCAAAGAACGATAAATAGGAAACTTCAGTTAATTTGGACACCCGCTCACGCTGCCGTCCCTGGTGACGAGGCGGCTCATGAGCTAGCCCAAGCTCTCTACTTCCGGGTAGCCGTCGAGCCCCCCGAACCCTGGGTATACGACGAGCGTCTGATAAATTACGGAGAAATCATCGACCATTATAAATTGGGACGTAGACTGGTACCCTCGCCAGATGTTAGACTAAATAGTAGAGAAGCTGTCGCGTGGAGGCGGTTACAAACTAATACGTTCATGAACCTGGTCTGGGCGTTTCACGCGCTACCAGACCTTAGGGACAATGATCTCTGCAAACACTGTGGGGCGAGAGGGACCCTCAACCACAGAATTTGGGAGTGCCCACAATCTCCAGGGATAGGGAAAATATTACAAGTAGAGAAGCCTGGGATACCCTGCTGCGAAGCGCGGACCCTGCGATCCAGCACCGCACCATCCATCTGGCGGAAGAGGCCGCAACAGGTCAAGGGCCACCTGCCAGCCTCTAATCCGCGGGCGCACGACTCCCCGTTTCCGATGGAATTAAAAGTTGTGCAACCAACCAACCCAGGGCTCCCTCGGAGGCACTCAGGCCAACCTGTAGCAGGCGGCGACCATAGTGGACCATTATTCTCGTCGCTGCGGCCTCCACTGCTCCCCTCAAATAAAATAATAATTGTTTCACAGGAAAGGAAAGGCACAGTATCTGTCACACTTGCTTTGTGGACACCTGAAGCGCGCCGTAAGGGATGGGAGGAAGGTGGGATTGAAAGTGGGAAAAGAGAAAGAGGAGGCGTAGTGGAGGGCTACGGAGTAATTTCGACCACCTGGGGATCTTTAACGTTCGCTGAAATCGCACAGCACACGGACGCCACATCGTTTCACCTTCAATGCTCCCCTCAAAAGTCTGAATTTGTGCACATGCGCCCATCACCAAAGTGCATAGCCAAAATTGCTTTGCCTCTTGAGACAAGGTCAAATCCCTGAACATGTCGACGTCCGGGTACTCCGGCTCATCATACATAAACACAGATGGTCAGAAACGACATTGGTGAAACTGCGTAAGGTGGGGAACAGGTGGCACGCAACACTATGGCGCAGACGGCAAACATACTCTTCCTTCACCCCTTACCCTTTCCCACTACCATCCCTCCTTCCAAACTCCTGCTTGTACCC
>JAJIZL010036497.1:0-29313 GCA_023969395.1 Amblyomma maculatum
CCCTCTTCTTTCAGCAATGCTACAGAAAATAAAATATAATTTGTGTTTTAACACACTTCATTACTCATATGAAAGCCACCAGGTCTACTGAGGCGTCTGAAGCAAGGAGGTTGCAGACGCGGGCTCAGGCGTGTCGTCTGCTACCTGCCAGCTTGAGGTACGTCTGCAAACGCGGTGACGTTTCATTCGTTCAAAGATGTGTTCAAAAAACGCAAGCGCAATTTTATTTTCTGTTGCATTGCTGAAAGAAGAGGGCAGTAGTATTTTAATATTTCCACCTGTGTATTAGCTCAATGACCTCATCCATCCACCGCAGAAGGGAAGAGGGGCGCTGCGGTCGCTTTGCGAACAACTCACGCCGTACCGGCGATCGTTTTGGCCCTATTCGCACTGCGCAGTTTTCCAATTGTCTCTATCTCATAACGTTGGGATCGGCTCACCTTCCCTCCTGACGGGCGTTGGGTTTGGCCACTCTGCTTTGTGGTGCACTTACAGTGTTTTCCAAGTAACCCTAAGTAGAAACGTTGAAGAAGCTTTCCATAACGATTTATGACGATGGAACTTCCGCTTGAAGTAAATTTGTGGATACGACCCGACATTTAACCCCATTTCTTCTCCTTCTCTGTGTTTGTGCCTTTATATAAAGTTAAAATTAGTTTTCTAATGTTTGGAAGAGAACAATGTACCAGACAATCAAGAAAAGAACATGCGCAGCCCCATTGGAAAGGAGATCGTGAACAGCCGGGCCAATCCTGTGCGCCCACCTATATAGTGCATAGAATATATTGGCTAGTGTGCCGACCGCGGCGTCCAGTGGCACAGCGAGCAATGAATGCCAACGGCCACCGCCAGCGCTGTAAGCCGAGTGGGTGTATAGTTACTATATAGCCTATATAGTAACTAACGTGTGTGCTGGCCGCTACCTATAGCCGCGCTCACGCAACATCGAAAACAGGCCTGCGGATTTTTTTCTTGTTTTCGTTAAATTGTAACAGACCACAGCTTTCACTGAGGCAGCTGACTACAATTTTCATTACCTGCTTTGAGTCTTGGAGCGGTGTAGTATTTAACGGTTGTCGCTTGCGAAAGTTTCTCTCACGCTCACAAAGCTAGGGTGCATGGCATTTGTTTTCTAGCGACGATTACAGCATATACTTTTTATTGTTATGAGTATTTTCTTTGCAAACATTTGTCAAACTAAGTCGCAAGGTGCTTAGGATATTCCGTACATGTCGTAGGCATGGTATCGGGCTTAAGACGCGGCACTTCATCGTAGAGAAGCTCGTTAATTGGTAACGCCGCTTACGGTGCCACTGATGATGCTCTTGATACAATTGCTTTTAAAATATTTCTCGCGAACAATAGCAGTGGGCTTAACCTTTCGTTTTCTCTTGCGATGTTTTGTTGCCATTCTGTAAGCCGCGTAGCATCAAATATGGTGAACTAAACAGTAAAATAAGTTCCTTGTCCTAGCGGTAACCGCTCTGGCACAGTGGCACAAAACAAGTCTTTTTTTTTTTTTTTGCACTGCCACTTTCGCTTTGAAATTTTTTGTGTGCAGTTTAGTGGCAGACACTAGCTCACTTCTTGATTGGCAACATGGTCAAAAAACAAGATACAGGCGCGCACAGAACACTTCAGAACCGATTCAGTCACCACAGATCCTCTTGATATGTGCAAGTACCTACAGAGAGTAACAAACGCTGCACCTAGGTGGGCAAAAAAAAGTACAGAAGCAGGTTTAACACGTAGGCACAAGACCAACAACTCGCTGCTTTCTGAAGCTAGAAAGCCGCGTCGTCTGCTCCGGCAGCACTTTCTCGACAAGCAGCGCCCTCCGACGCCACCATTGGCTTTCATTGCAATTGCGGCTACCTTTGCCCATAGCGCAGCGCGTTCACTCGTCACATTAAGGCAGTATTGTAGGCACTGTAACACGTACGCGAGCCTTCGCTTCCTAGTGGTTGCACGTTTCTGACCATTTTTGAGGCCACCGATCGTCGGCATTACAACAAGCTTCTTTTTGCCCGTTCTCTGCATCATCCCGTCTGCTGGAGGCGGCTTTGACATTCCGTTCTACTAGTGAAGACTAGCCGCAAGGTAAATTTTAATTTTTCTCCTGCCGCCTGCATACGCCATCATGTCGCCTTTGGAACGCAGTGCGATAATGGCCGCATTAGATCTGGCAACGTTCCACCCGGCGTACTAAGGGAACGCGTTTTTGTTGGAACGACTGCGGATACGACGCCATTTGCCATTCCGCGCTTTGAGGGACGTGCGTCAGCTGAAGCTCTGACACCGGTATTCATGACTGCGAGACGCTAGGTGCCTTCAGGTCTTGCAAAGCTCTTTGCGCCTATCGTTCATGGGAATATACGCGCTGGCATTGCGCCGCGCACGCGAATGTAGCGTTTCGTCTCCATCAAAAAGCGCCGACGGGCTGAATTAACCGGAGTCCTCGGACTAGAGAAACGAACGCTCTAAGCAGTGTGCTAAATAAGGCAGCGCTTCTTCAGCGTCATGTCAATGTCTCATCTACCAGTGTTGTTGCTCTGTGCCCGCAGGATAGGGCGCACCGCACAAGAATTGGCGTCCTGCAGTGGAGATATTCTGAATGTTCCGATTATTATACCCTGCCTATAGGTAATCGTGTTATTCATCTGCGACGGGGACCTATTTACGGTGCGAGAGGAGCGAGGGCGCGGCGGTAGAAGCGGCGCCCTTGCCTTAAAAATTGGATTGGTTTTGTAGCATGAGCTACACAGCTACACTACGCGGGTTGGAAGGAGTTTCGCGTGTTCTCTGCGCCGACCAAGCTGCGCATGCGCGAGAGCCACGCTAAGTCACATGGGCACAGCTGCCGCCGCCGCCGCAGCCCCAGCGGAGGAAAAGGATAAAGGGGTGTCGAGCGAGAGAGAGAGAAGAGGAGAGCAACCATGCCCATAAGAATGAGGAGGAGGACTAGGAGAAAGGAGGCATGTCGAGCGAAAGAAAAAGAAAGGGAGAGCAGCTGTGCCCATGACAGTGTAGTTCGGCGTTCGTAGCTCGGCATTTCTAGATCAGCGTTCGTAAACCACCGGTGTTCGGGACCGGCGCTCGCACACCGGCCAAGGTATGAACCGGCGTTTGCAGCGTGGATGAAAGAAGGAGAAAGATGCTGTCGCGTCCCACTCTTCAAAACCGCCTAGAAGAAAAAGAGGGTGTTGGTTCTACCGGGGTGTGTCAAGCGAGAGAGAGAAAGGGAGCCCACCCGTGCCTATGACACAGTAGTTCGGCGTTCCTAGCTCGTAGTTCGTAGACCAGAGTTAACCACTGGTGCTCCCTAAATAAACGTTGAAGCCGGGGGGGGGGGGGGGGCAGTGATAGGCCTTGACAAGCCAAAACCATGAAAAGCCGAGATAAGCTAAGCTAAACCAGAGAAAAGCCGGTACAAGCCGAGATAACCCGAGCTCACGCTACGTATATCCTGGCATAGCTAAGCCACTGCCAATTTTTTTTTTTTTTTTTTGAAAGGAAAGACGCAGATACCACACTTATCGTTGGACCCTATAACCGCACTGTAATGCAAGGGAGGGTGGTGAGAGGGAGAAAATAGAGAATGAGGCCTTAGTGGAGTGCAGTGGGAAAATGTCTAACACCTGGTATTCTTTAACGCGTTCTAACATACTCGCCGCGGTGGCTCGGTGGCTCGGTGGCTCAGTGGTTATAAGACACTGGGCTACTAAACCGAAGTGCCCGGGTTAGAACGTGAACGCGGCGGCCGCATTTCGATGGAGGTGAAACGCAAAGGTATCCATGGGCTGTGCGATGCCAGTGCACGTTAAGGCCGCTTTTCTACCGGTTCCGCAAGCCTGCGGTCCGCACATTTTCTGTCCGCTTGCTGACATGGTTCGGAAATGGGTGTTGTACGATCGTTTCGCCGACTGCCGGTCAGTCGGATAGCTCCAGCGTCTAAATAGACGCGCCCGGGCATCGCCATAACATTCAAAGCTGGCGCGCAACCCATGCTGCGGGGTGCTGCCGATTTCGGCATCTCGGCGCAGTTCGCTTGCCTCGGGATCACCATGGCGTGGTTTTTACTGTGCTCATGGGCTCTCGTCACCTGCCAAATGAGCAGAGCTTGAGTATAGTTCTTAATAGGAAGCTTACATGTTTTGCCGTGGCGCCCGGCTTAGGGTGGTGACATCCTTTGTGGGGGCACTTGCCGCCACCCGCTAAAGACCAGTGTTGCCAGATGAGCTAACGGCGCCATTTTGGTCCCCAACTAAACCGGCGCGGCCAGGAGCTCCGCATGAAGGAGAGCGTTGGAGCTCGTACATTGCGGCGGTATGAGTTTTTCTTCGCTGCTATCTGCATGAAATATTTGCGCACTGCGGTAAATATTAAGTGATGCATTTTATACAGCTCATTTGGTAGAAAAGCCGTCGGCATAGTTAAATAGTAGTAGTAGTTGTTGTAGCCTGAAACATGTTCTGGAAATAATCGGGGGCCGCGTAAAAAATCGTATCATGGTAATTTGTGGTTCTAGTGATTCATGATTGATTGATGTATGATAGGCGATGACGAGTTAATAAATTGTAATTAATTAATGAATTCAGATAGAAAAGAAAAATGGGGTTCAAAGGTGCCAAATGCTCATAATGTAAAGCCAATGCTTGAAGTTGATTATGAAAATTTAGGGTCGAAATTGATCAATTACTCAATTGCAATAATTCAAAGGAAATGAAAAATAGGAAAAGGGGATGTAAAGCCAATGCTTGATAATGCTAAATAAGAACATTTAGAGCACGCAATTAATGAACTAAATAATTTATTTAACAAAAATGAGACACCGAAAAAGGGGTTTCAAAGGTGTCAAAATGCTCATAATGAAAACCCAATGCTTGATGGGGCTAATTAAGAAAGTGTAGACTTTGTAATTGAACAATTAACTAATTGAACTAAATGGAAAAATGAAAACTTTGAAAAGGGGGTCAAAGGTGGGGAAGTACTCCGAAAGAAAAGCCAGTGCTTGGTGAGGCTAATATAAGAAAAAATAATTATATTTAACAAATTTAAATAATTTTTATTATTGATTGAAATATTCTCAAAATTAAAATTAGTAAATGCGGTTTAAAAGGTGTCGAAATGCACAGAATGATAATCGGATGCTTGTTGATGCTGTTTATAAATGTATAGTGTATAACTGATTAATTATTGGAAATAATTTGAAAAATAAAACTTGAAAAAAGGAGGTTCAAAGGAGTCAAATTACTCAGAATGGAGAGCCAATGTTTGCTGATGCTAAGTATCGATGTAGAAAAGATAAAAACGAAAACTGCACTCAACGAATTTTATTAGTTATAATTCACTTTTTGGGCGGTTGTAGCCAAAGGCCACAAAGAGCATACTGCATTCATACTTGATATAAGATACCCAGCGATATTACTTGGTGTAGTCAAAAGTACAAAAGTTAATCACAATAACCTATTTAACAGCTAATAACCAAGACCTGAAATTAGTGTACTGGAATATACCACGTAAAAGCTATCCTGTGATATATGACCATGTAACTAAAGTTCAAGCTTTAATCACAACTAGTTAACAGTTCCTAATTAAAGCCAGTAATTAGTGTACTGCGAACATCCTCGCTATAAGCTGTCCAATGATATATAGCTTCGTGCTATAGCCTGAAGTTTAATCAAAGTAAATTAACAATTAACAAATACCGGCAATTAGTGCAATGCGATCGTGCCACATATGAGCTATCCTGTGATATATGACTTGAAATTGTAGCCTTAAGTGCAATTGTTAATCATAATTGTCTAATTAATGACAATTAACAAAGACCGGTAATTAGTGTATTGCAATTGTGATGGATTTAAGCTATCCTGTGATATATGACTTGACATAGCCTAAATTGCAGTGTTCATCTCAATTATCTAATTAACGCTCATTAACTAATATTAACTAAAAATTGTCGTTCACTAGTTCACAGTTCTTAACCACACCGGCAATTAGTGCAGTGCGATCATGCTCTGCATAAGCAGTCCAATGATATATGACTGCTGTAATCTGAAGTTAAATATTTAATCACAGTTCATTGAATAACAGTAATTAACAAAGACCGGAAATTAGTGTATTGCAATCGTGATGGGTATAAGCTATCCTGTGATACATGACTTGATGCAGCCTAAATTTCAAGTGTTAATCACAATTATCTAATTAACAGTGATTAACTACCGTTAACTAAACTAAACGTCAAATGTTAATCACCTTTAACTAGTTAATGTTTCTTAACTCAATCGGCAATTATTGTAGCGCAAACATGCTCTGTATAGGCTATCCAATGATATATGACTTGATGCTATAGTCTGAAGTTAGGCTTTTAATCATAGTTAATTAAAAAACAGCATTTAACAATTACCGGTAATTAGTGTATTGCAATCGTGCTAGATATAAGCTATCCTTTGATATATGACTTGGCACTGTAGCCTAAAGTTCAAGTGATAATCACAATTATCTAATTAACGGTGATTAACTAAAATTAACTAAAGGAGAGTTCAAATGTTGATCACAATTAACTACTTAACAGTTCTTAACTAAACCGGCAATTAGTGTAGTGCTAACATGCTCTGTATATGCTATCTAATGATATATGATGATGCTATAGTCAGAAGTTCAATTTTTAATCACAGTTAATTAACGAATGGCATGTAAATAACAATTGCAAATAGTCAAGCGCAATTATAGTCGACGCACGGTATCCAACGATATATTACTTGATATTGCAGCACAAAGTTCATTCCTATTCACAATTAAATAATTAACTATTGTACCTACAATAATTTATTGCTATTATACCCGACATAAGCTTTCAATTTATATAGCAGTTGAAGTATTGTAGTTAGAATAAAACAACTACACAGTGACCATGGACACTTTATCTATACATTAGGTACAGGATGCTCAACCAAGTAATGATACACATTGAAATAATGCATCGGCTATCAATATTTTCTACTAAGGAATGTCTTTTTGGTTTAATTACCAAGCTGTGATCCCCACAAAAATCCACATAATGTTCATTATCACTTAATTCGGCCAATTTCTCCTCCTAGCTCATCCTGGTTCTACATATAGAAAGCGTGCCACTCCTAAGCTGGGAACCAAAATGGCGGCCCACCAAGCTTGACGGCCGTTTTTGACCAAAATCGGCAACCCTGGCAGGAGATGTCACCACCCTAAGCCGGACGCCGCGGCGAAACATGTAGGTTCCCTAGTTGTCAAAGGAACACTGCAGCACTTTTTGCAGAAATCAAGATTTCAGTGGGTTATAACGGTTTTTCGCGCCGCGAACTCGACTATCTAATTAAATTTTGGCAGAAACAAGCGCAATTGTCTTTTTGCTTTAGTTAAAATATGCGACCGGCACTGCCGGCACCTCGAAACACCCCGCGGGCCGAGCCGCCGTCTGCGATTGGTCGAGCTGTCGTGACGTATAGTCGTGAGGACCCGTTCGAAGACGAAATGTCGACACGGCTGAAGAAATTGCGACAGCACTCGCGTTGGAACGGAATATGGCTAAGCAGAATGTTCATTTGGGCAAGTTGGTAGATGTTCATAATTGTAAAACAGCGCGAACAACGGTACACAAGAACGAGAAAGACACGAGTAGAGCGCTGACTGTCAACTAAGTTTTTAATGCCAACACCTGGCGCTTTTAAAGGAAAGACAGTACATTCTACGTCACACTGAAGTCGATAAAACCAAAACCAAAAGGCAGAGGCACGTGCGACACTCAAAGGTCACCAATAAAAGATATCTCTTTGTCATTTAGAGTGACAGATGGTTCGCTTATACATTTTGAGTCTTGATTGATATGGAAGGCTTCCATTATTTCCCGCGTTGTCTGATCGCAGTGCTTGTAAAGTATATCTGTTCTTCGCCATATGGCGGTGCAAATTCCCTTCTTTTTCATTGTTTCACACTTCTTGCAGTGGCTTACCAGGTAAGATAGTTCCTTGTTACTGTCTAAATTATTTTTGTTCTCGAGCAGCCTTTTATTTATGCGGCGTCCCGTCTGCCCAATGTACCGGCTCCACAGGAGAGGGGAATCCTGTAAACAACTCCTCTGGAACAGGCGACGAACTTGTCCCTGTGCGCGATGCCACACCCGTTCCTTTTTTCTGACCGCTCCCTCTCCTTTTGGATTGTCGGACATACCTGTTTAAGTTTAATAGGTGCTGATATGGCTACCTTCACATCGTACCGGCCTGCCACATTTTTTAGCCCATAAGTGATGCGATGCAGGTATGGAAGAACAGTAACTTTTTCTCCTTTCCCCTCGATGGTCAGGAGCTTGCTGAGTATCCTGCTGTTTCACCCACTTGAGCAAACGAGAGCAGGCCTCCGTGACCGTAAACATTGGATATCCGGCGAGCCTTATCCTGGAGAGTTGTGAATGGAAACTATCGCTGATACTGTGTTAGCAGGATTTTGTCAAAGAATTCCGAAGGCAAGAACCTACAATGCCGTTTTTAACTATTTTTGAATGACCTGAATGGGAACTTCGGAGCGCTTTTGTTGATCTAGGCTTGTACTTCCAGCAGATATGCCCGGGACCGAATCGCAACCGTATGTACAAGAATTGCAGCTCGTCGTTGGATGGTGCCTCGAAGGTGAATTCAAGGCCTGAACCGCAAAGTCTAAAGACCTTCAAAATGTCATCCATGCGCGCTGTCAAACCACAACGGTCCGTAAACATCAGGTAGTCGTCCACAAACCTCATGGTCTTCTGGTGCATTCTCGATAGTTCCTTCTCGAGGTCCCTATCCACTTATATGAGAAATATTTCACTGAGGACCGGGGCGACACTGGATCCAATACACACTCCTGCTTTCTGTGAATAAAGTTTTCCCTGTCAGCCCACGACAGTCAAACATAGGTAAAACCGAAGTAGTTCGAAGAAACTGCCAAACCACACCTCATGACAAAGGCTAGCTCATCGTTGTCTTCTGTAATACACCTTTTTACACGTTCCAACAGTTTGTCATGCGGTAGGCTGTAATACAAATCCTTGACGTCAACGCTGAAGGCTACACGGCTTCCTGGGTTGCGATCCTTCAGAAAGGCACAAGCGCAGTCGAATTTGGAATCCTTAATGAGTCGTTGAAGTTCAGAGATGAAAGGCGTCGTTAAAGTTCAGGGATGAAAGGTGAGCGACGAAGAGAACAATGTGGCGCGAGACGCCGATCCAGGGTCGCAGCACCCGACCGGCACGGAGCCGGGCACGCTGGGAAGCCAGATCGTGCTTGCCAGAGAGCAGTGGCTTGCCGCAGAACGACAAATCGAGCTCGCAAAAATTCAGGCCACGCAGCGGAGAGACGGAGGAGAGGGCTTGGATTCAACGGACGCGTGGGACGCGCACGGCGTGGTTAGACGCTTTTCAAAGCTACTCGCAGGAGCACTTCCAAAATTTCCGGCGGACGCCGAGGTTCCGGCGTGGTTTGAGTCCGCTGAGAACACGCTGCAGGCGTACGACGTCCCAAGAGACCGATGGGGTCAAATAATTTTCCCTTTGAAAGCAGAAAAAGGCAGCTTCTTTCAACGCGGCTGACACCATCTCAGCATAAAGATTATGACGCGCTCAAAAGGACGGTGCTTGAAGAGCTAAAGCTTTCGGCGGGCGAATACCTCAACCGATTTCAAGGGTCACAAAAAGGGGGGCAAATGAGGGGTGGAGACCTTTCGTCACGCGTCTACAAAGTTGCTTACATTAGTTGAGAGGAGTCAAAACCCTAGAAGGGCTAACCGAATTGCTGGTACTGGGCCAGGTAAAGTGTCATCTTTCAGAAGGGGCGCTTAAGTACGTAATCCTTCAAGAAGGAAAGGAATGGGTGAGGGCGCCCGAGATGGCTTCACTCCTTGAAACGTTTGAAGAGGCTGAGAGCAAAAACAGCGCCAGGAAGAAATCGGAGCTGAGTAGAAGCGAGGGCGTCAGCGGAAGAGTAGCCGCGCATTTGAGAGAACAAAGGCGCTCTAAACCTCAGGCGCTAGATGCTAGGCCCCGATCCAAAGGCTGCTTTAGGTGCGGCTCTAGAGAACATTGAAAGGTTAACTGCCCGAATAGCCAAAACCAAATACACCAAAAGGCGCCCAACACGAACGGGAACAGCCTTTCTGCACGGGTCACAATGGCAGACGCATCAAGCGTGCGTAGTGAGCTCACACCTTTGACCTTTCATTGTAGGGACGAGAAAATCAACGTTATTCTCGACACGGGGGCCGAGATTACAGTCGTAAGAGAGAGTGTTGTGCCAACCAGGTTGACGCAGCCCCATGGTCAATAAACCTGGTTTCTGCCTTTGCTGAATGGGTAAAAGCTAAGTTCGCGCTGGTACCGCTAACTATGCGTAACGACACGGGTTTTCGCTGAAGTGGCGGAAGCCGTGCCGCTGCTCTGCGCCCTCACCAATAAGTTGGTTGCGCAAACAGATTGTCTGTTGTCCCAAGAGGCGTGGGAATCCCTGAAGGGGGCAGGCGGATTCAAAGGAGTCGTAGCTGCCAAGGACAAGGAAGCCACGAACGACACAGAGGAAGCCACGACCGACACAGAGGAAGCCGCGACCGATACAGAGGGAGCCGCGACCGGCATAATGGCAGAGGAGGCAGAGCGCACCACGGATCAGACCGAAAGTGCCGTAATCGCGGTAACGTCGGTACAACGGACAGAAGCAGACCCACAAGAGGTTGCATACATAGAGTTCCTTACACTACCTAGAGGGAAAGCTGAGGGCGCTGCACTTCAGCCACCATGGGCGCGCTAAGAATCATGGGCCGGTGTGCTACTTGTTGCGGGACAGTCGGTTTTTCTCGGGTACGTGGAGTGGCGTTACTGCGATGTTTCTTTTTCGTCATCATCATCATTTGAAGGTGCGTACATAGACCGCGAAAGCCATAGTAGCGAAGGCGCAAAAGCAGACGTCGCGAATAAATGGTTTCTGTTTCCCGAAATGCCACTAAAAACTTCCTTAAGTGATTGCACAACCATAAATATTTTCATAACATTTTTTTATTTCAAAGTTTGCCTATTAAGTGCGAAATATTGGTATTTGTACTGCTCAATACTAAGCCAATAGGAGAAAGAGCCATCGCTTATATTGGATAAATCTCACACTGGCATTCTGTTTCTCTCTATTTTTGCAATTTATAGTCACAATATTCAATCTTGGGACATTATTTACGGTAGAACAACGTTTATCTTTGCATTAGTTTTGGCCAAAAGTTGTAGTTCTGCACTCAGTAGCTCTCCGGCCCATGATGCTTTGAGCGCCCATGGTGGCTGAACTGGCTGTCTGGAAATTCCATGTAAACTCCCATAAACGGCAGCACAGCTTTCCCTCTAGGTAAGAGTGAGAAACTCTATGGTTGCATAGGTCGAGGTCGCTGCGGGCGACACGGGGAAGGGCAAAGCTGAAATGATACGGGAGCAACAGCGAGCAGCGCAACTTTGGAAAGGGCATGGAAGGATGCGCATACAGGATAGGGAGGTATGTCAGTGTAGACGGGTTCCTTTACCACGCGAACAGGTTGATGGTACAACCAGTATCGCAACTTGTTTTCCCTAAACCTAAGCGGGAGTAGGTCCTACAGATGGCCCACGATTCGAGTTCGGGAGGTCACTTAGGATTTCGTAAGACTAAGGCCAGAATAAAATATAGTTTCTTTTGGCCAGGGATTGAAGGATGTAAGGCGTCACTGCAATAGTTGCCGGGGTTGCCAGATGTCGCTGGCCTGAGGTGGTATGCCTACGCTCACTCAGCGCAAAAGCTACCTGAGACGCCCTCCTTACGGTGTTCGGCCAGACCGGTGTGCCGGAAATAGCCGCGTCTGACTTCGGCACAAACTTTACCGCCGAGCTCACCAGAGTTTTTCTCGCCGATGTTTTCAACCCCATGGCCACCCGGAGAGCAATGGGGCAGTTGAAAGGTTCAACAGAACTTTTAAGAACATGCTGTATCTTGTGATACAGAAGGAAGGTAGGAATTGGGACAGGTTTGTCCCTTTTCTTCTGTGGGCCTACAGGGAAGTACCGAACGACACTACGGGGGTGGCTCCCTTCTAGCTGATTTAAGGTTGACAACCGATAGGCCCGCTAGCTATTATGCAGCGGGCGTGGACAGGCGAAGCAAACGTGCCCTCAGCCCTAGCGACATCCCCCTCTGTGTACATGAAGCAGTTGCAAACGCATTTAAGGCAAGCGGCAGAGACAGCTGAGTTGATTAGCGAGAAACAACAGAACGCGTATGCCCGCCAGCTTAATAAGCGGACTTCCATTAAAAGTTTCGAGGCGGGAGAAGTGGTGCTGGTCTTCGATGACCAACGCACGGGGAAAATGCTCCCAAAATGAAGGGGCCAGGAACGGTTACGGGCCGGTATAGCAATCATTCATATTGTTACGGGGATGTACCTAATGTAACGGCACTGCGATGGGCTGAACTCGACGCTAAGACTTCAGTAGCCGTGCAGTATCCACTCTGTTAGCGTCGTCCTTTTCCCAACGCTTCGTCGTGCCCGCGTTCCTCGTTCGTCGTCTTTGTCAGTGAGCACATCACTTTGGTCCCGCGTTTCCCGGTAACACTACCCCCCTCGGCAAAAGGCAACGTCCCGGTGCGTATTAGGCGTGCGGTGTGGAGGGGGAGTAATATGGCTTGAGGCTTGCGACATGCACGATTCAGGGAGTGGGTGTAGCAGTCGGTGACTTTGTGTGGAGCGGTTCAATCTCATAGGTCACGTCGGTCACTGGGCGTAGTACACGGTAAGGATCTGCGTAGTAAGGCAGAAGTTTTTGACACGACCCCACACGACGGCACGGAAGCCAGAGCAACACCAGAGATCTGGGAGGATAGTGCACATCGCGGTGGTGAGCGTCGTAGCGGCGTTTTTTGAGCTTCTTGAGAGATGGTGAGATTGTGACGAGCAATCTGGCGAGCAGCGTCGGCTCGGGCGATGGTATCGCGGGCATAGGTTGTGACGGGGCCAGCGGCGGGAAGTAAAGTGTCGAAGGGCAGTAAGGGGTCTCCTCCAAAGGGAAGATAGAATGGAAAGTACCCAGCAGTCTCATGACGCGAAGAGTTATATGCAAAGGTGACAAATGGCAGACTAATATCCCAGTCGCGATGACTGTCGGATAAGTACATTGCGAGCATGTCGGTGAGTGTGCGGTTAATACGCTCCGTAAGGCCGTTCGTCTGAGGGTGATACGCAGTGGTGAACTTGTGCCGAACGGAGCAAGAACGAAGTATTTCCTGAACAACTCGGGCAAGGAAACAGCGGCCACGGTCGGTAAGTAGTTGACGGGGAGCACCATGGTGAAGTATGACGTCCTACAAAAGGAAGTCAGCAACGTCTGTGGCGCAGCTGGTTGGAATGGTGCGAGTGGTCACGTACCGCGTGGCATAATCGGTGGCCACAGTGATCCTTTGTTACCTGTCAAGGACTCGGGGAAGGGCCCTAGGAGGTCAAGGCCAACACGAGAAAATGGCTCAATCGGGATAGCAATCGGCTGCAGGTGTCACGTTGGTAGCACAGGGGGTTTCTTCCGGCATTGACAGAGGTCGCAAGTGGCTACATAACGTTGGACAGAGCGGTAGAGTCCAGGCCAGAAGAAACGCCGGCGCACGCGGTCGTATGTGACGCGTGAGAGGCCAAGATGACCAGCTGTAGGGGCGTCGTGCATTTCTTCGAGAACAACAGAGCGTAGGTGTTGGGGAACGACCAGCAAGTGCTCAGCGCCATCAGGTCGCATGTTGCGGCGGTATAGCGTATTCCCATGAAGGAAGAACAGGGCGAGGGAAGAGTCACGGCTATGTGTGCGGAGGCGGTCGATAAGAGAACTGAGGGTTGGGTCCAAGCGCTGTTCATCGGCTATGTGGGAAAAGTCCGATATAGAGAATACACAGGGGTCCGACTCATGGTCAGTAGAGGAAGGGGGATCGACGGGATAACGGTACAGACAGTCTGCATCCTGGTGGAGCCAACCGGATTTGTATACAACGGAAATGGTATACTCCTGCAAGCGCAGTGCCCAGCGGCCGAGGCGGCCAGCAGGATCCTTGAGGGAAGAGAGCCTACATAAGGCGTGGTGATCGGTAATTACAGTGAAGAGTCGGCCAAACAAGTAGGGTCTGAATTTTCCAATGCCCAAACGAGAGCCGGGCACTCCCGTTCCGTAATAGAATAGTTCTGTTCCGCTGATGACAGGAGACGACTGGCGTAGGCAATCACGCAGTGTTGGCCGCGTTGTCGCTGTGCAAGAATGGCACCAATCCCGTGGCCACTGGCGTCGGTGCAGAGTTCCGTCGGGGTAGACGGGTTGAAATGGGCCAACACAGGAGGATTGGTGAGAACAGCGATGAGGGTGGAGAATGCGTTAGCCTGCTCTGGTCCCCATGAGAAAGGAACGCCTTTCTTCAGCAGATTGGTGAGAGGACGAGCAACAGCGGCAGTTTGGGACGAACCAGCGAAAATAAGAGCACAGTCCTATAAAGCTGCGGACATCACGGGGTGAACAGCGAGATGGAAAAGCACTGACAGTCGGGATCGGGTTGCACGCCGGCGGCATTCACCAAATGACCAAGCACTTTAAGTTCGCGGCGACCAAAACTGCACTTCTTTGAGCTCAGTTGAAGTCCGGCACGGCGGAAAAGTGCCAAGATGGAAGAAAGGCGACGAAGATGGCTTTCGAACAAGGGTGAGAAGACAATCATGTCATCCAAGTAACATAGGCAAGTCGTCCATTTGAAGCCGCGGAGTAAGAAGTCCATCATTCGTTCAAACGTAGCAGGTGCGTTGCAAAGTCCAAAAGGCATAACCTTAAATTGATAAAGTCCATCAGGTGTGACAAAAGCGGTCTTCTCGCGGCCTTGTTCGTCAACAGAGATCTGCCAGCAGCCGCTACGAAGGTCGATGGAGGAAAAGTAGCGGGCTCCATGTAAACAGTCCAAGGCATCGTCTATTCGCGGCAGCGCGTAAACATCTTTCCTTGTAATCTTGTTCAGATGTCGATAGTCGACGCAAAAACGCCAACTGTTGTCTCTCTTTCTAACGAGTACGACAGGAGATGCCCAGGGGTTGTTCGAAGGTTCGATAATATCATTGCCCAACATCTTGTCGACCTCCTGCTGGATGACTTCGCGCTCAGAAAGGGACACACGATAAGGCCTCCGATGTACAGGTTTTGCATCGCCGGCGTCAACGCGGTGAGTCACAACTGATGTTTGGCCTAGAGAACCGGCAGCAAAGTCAAAAATGTCGGACAAGGATAACAAAAGGTTGTGCAGGTCCTGAGCGTGTTCGGGGCTGAGGTCAGAGACAATCATTGCGGAAATAGGGTCGGTAATTGTGGTGGGGAGTACGGGTGTTGGAAGGACGCTTGAATGTGGGCCAGGAGTGAGTGCACAAATGGTACAGTCTGTGAGAGAGGACAAGGTAGCAAGGGATATTCCTTCGGGGAGAACTTGGGGTGACAGACTGAAGTTCAGGATAGGAAGGTAGGTGCTGCTCTGTGTAACGTGTACGATGAGATGAGGATAACGACGTTGCGGTCAAGAAAGACCTCGGTGATAGGGCAAGCAACATAGTCACCGTCAGGCACAGGCGGGAACGGTGATAGAGGTAGGTAAACAGCAGAGTCAGGGGGCAGGCGAGCGAACTCGGTGGAGCAAAGGCGGGGTGTAGATGGAGGATGTGCTGAGCGGACAGGTAGGTCCAAACGAAGAAGGCCGTTGGAGCAGTCGATAAGGGCAGAGTGGGCCGTTAAAAAGTCAAGGCCGAGGATCACATTGTGAGGGCACTGGTTGAGGATGGTGAACAAAACAGGGATGTGATGACCGGCAAGGGTGACTCGGGCAGTGCACAGCCCAGTGACGGCAGCAGTACTGCCATCGGCAACACAAACGGTGGGCGAAGCGGCGATGGTCTGTACTTTCTTGAGGCGGCGGCAACACGATGAGCTCATGATCGAGACTTGGGCACCAGACGGGAACACAATCCACGAACAGGGAGAAGAGGTTACAGGGCGAAGAAATGGGCAGTAGAGGATTTCCAAGTCGGGGCACCAATGCAGCGTCACCTCCGGGAGCTGCATTGGCTAGTTTCCCGTGAAGCGGCCGGCAGAGGACGGCGAGGAACTGCGGCTAGGAAGAGGTGAACGGGAACGGCGGGCTGGCGGGGAAGTAGAGCGACTGGACACAGGAGGAGGCGGAGTGGTATCGGTGCGGGGCGGCTCATAACGAGGCGTGAAACGGCGGTGACCGTAATCGGAGTAGCGGTCAACGTAAGGAAAACGTCGAGGTGGTGATGGCCAGCGGCTGCGGTAGTGGCGAGAGATGTGGCCAATACGCGAGCACGTGAAACAGATCGGCCTGTCGTCAGGGGTGCGCCACTCATCAGGATTGCGGTATCGGTAGCGTGGCGTGTAGGTGTTGCGGGGCGTAGCGGTGGCGACCATGGGAGGGACGGAGCTCGAACTGTGGTGTTCCACGGTGTGGCTACAGGGGACACCCAAGTTGGCAACCTCCTCACGAACGACGGCTTGAATAGGGGATATTGTCGCTAGGTTGCTGTCCGAGGAGGGCGGGTTGCATGCAGCAGGAGCGAGCGCTTCCAGTTCACGGCGCACGATGCGGGTCACATTTTCAGTGTTGGAAGGTTGCCTTAGGGTCGGCAGATCCTCGCACGTGGAGCTAGGGGCAGTGTTGGGGAGCCGATCGAAGCGATGTGCAATGCGTCTGTGTTTGACCTGCTCGAAATGTCGACAAACCTGCAGAACATAGTCAACCGTAGAACAGTCCCGACAGAGTAGAAGATTGAAGGCATCGTCGGCTATGCCTTTGAGGATGTGCCCCACCTTATAGGTTCTGTCATGTTTTTATCAACTTTTCGGCAGAGGGCCAGAACGTCTTGTATATACGTAATATAAGGCTCGGTAGATGTCTGGGCACGTGTGGCGAGGTCCCTCTTGGCGGCGAGTTGACGGCCAACCGGTTTTCCGAACAGGTCACGCAGTTTTTGTTTGCAAACATCCCAGGAGGGTATATCTGCTTTATGTGTTTCGAACCACACGCGTGCCGTGCCTTGTAAGGTAGAAGGTGACATTGGCCAGCATCAGCGTGGCGTCCCACCTGTTGTGCTGGTCACCAGCATCAGCGTGGCGTCCCACCTGTTGTGCTGGCTAACACGCTCATAAAGCGAAAGCCAGTCCTCTACATCGACCTCATCTGTACCGCAGAATGGGCCAGGGTCACGGGGGTGGGCTACGACGACAGTTGGAGTTGCGGAGGTAGATGGAGCCGCGTCGGTTGTCATCGTGACTGTTCCGAGGTAACGGCCACTGCGGAGATCCAGCGTCAGATTGTGTCGAACCCGCGACCTCCACCAAGATGTTACGGGGATATACTTAATGTAACGGCACTGCGGTGGGCTGAACTCGACGCTAAGACTTCAGTAGCCGTGCAGTATCCACTCTGTTAGCGTCGTCCTCTTTCTCAACGCTTCGTCGTGCCCGCGTTCCTCGGTCGTCGTCTTTGTCAGTGAGCACATCAGTTTGGTCGCGGGTTTCCCGGGAACAATATTTTGTCGAAATATCTGAAGGTAGCCGAAAGCTAGTTCATGCCAGTAAACTCCGGGCCTACCAGATTAGGGCAATGGCGTTGAACGTCATATTCAAGGAGGATGGTTCTTTCGGGGAGGTAGAATGCACACCTCGGCTGCCAGTTCACCAAACAGATCCCGAGCTATTCCCAGCTGACATGACCGCCCACCTGCAGGGCAAAGTGCAAGACCAGATCATGAGGATATTCGGAGACTATAGACTTTTTTGGCGGCAAGCCCGCAGTGGCCAATGTAAAGCAACATGACACCATCCTGGAAGGGGGCTTCATGCCAAAAGCTTCGCATGCGTACCGGTTGCCAACGAGCTTAAGAGGGGAAGTGGGCAAACAGCTAGCCGAACTGCTGAGCCTTAACTTAATCTTCCCGTGCGAAAGCCCGCAGGCCCATCCTGTCGTCTGCGTATCCAAACGAGATGGGAGCATACGGTTATGCGGGGACTTTCGCATGTTGAACGCGCGTACGGTGGTGGACGCCTACCCGATGAGCCCGCCCCGAGAACTGATAATGCAGGTAGGCAGGGCACGATTTATCACGTTGCTCGACCTACGAAGGGGGTAATTGAAGTGCCGTTGGCCCCCTCCGCCCAGCTCTTAACAGCATTCGTGTGCCACCGAGAACATTTCGCGTCGAAATTGATGCCCGTCGGGCTAAAGAACGCAGCGCAAACGTTTCAGAAGGCGATGGACAACCTTTTGCGCCCACATTCAGAGTACGCGTGCGCATACCTCGATGACATTGCGGTGTTCCGCGGAACGCTAGAGGAATACCTGCAACATCTATGCTAGGTTTTTGAGGCCCTAAGGCAGGCCAACCTCAAGGCAAAGGTAGAAAAGTGTCAGGTAGCGCGGGGGTCGATACGTTACCTGGGACACATTGTCGGATCAAGGCGGCACGCGCCGGACCACGATAGATCTGCTGGAACCAAAGGGCTGGAAGCTCCAATGACTAAAAGAGAGCTGCGGAGTGTCCTCGGATTGTCCGGCTACTGTCGGGAGTATGTGCGCAACTATGCTGAGATGGCGAGGTCGTTGACAGAGCTCACGAGAAAAAAGGGGGCCGAACAATTAACTAATTGAACTAAATGGAAAAATGAAAACTTAGAAAAGGGGGTAAAAGGTGTGGAAGTGCTCCGAAAGAAAAGCCAGTGCTTGGTGAGGCTAATATAAGAAAAACTAATTATATTTAACAAGTCGAACGGGCGTTTCAGTGTCTCAAGGATGCACTTTGTCAAGCCGCTTCTTTTGGGACACCGGACCCGAGCAAGCCATTTTTGCTTTACACCAACGCCTCAGCGTTCGCCGCAGGAGTTTGCTTATCTCAGCGGGATGAAAACGGCGCAGAAGTCCCGATCGCGTTTGCCAGTCACAAGTTTTCTCCGACGCAAATTCGATAGTCTACGATCGAGAGAGAGGCATTTGCGGTCATTTAGGGATTAAAGAAGCTTGACGTCTGGCTCTTCGGCGCGTCGGTTACCGTGGCTTCGGACCACAATCCCCTTTCGTTTCTCATGCTCAGCGCTCCGCCGGGAGCTAAGCTAACACGCTGGGCGCTAGCGCAACAGAGATACAGTGCAGTAGTGCAGCACCGGAAATAGAGCTCTATGGTAACGCTGACGCATTGTCTGGGCTGCGTAACAATTGCTGGAATTAATTCGGACAGTGGCGCGCGGGCCGGAGTGGAGGCGGGGGAGGACCCCTTCTCGCAGCCGCAACAGTGAAGTGAACCAGAGTGCGAAACTAGTGAACACTGCATGTGGAAGTGGGACACAATGTTTCGTAGACTGTCCGCGTATTCGTAGTCATCCATTGGAACAGGATTCTCTACGGATGTTTGTGTGAAGTGATCACTCTAGCATTTTACTTCTGTTTTGCCTTTTGTACTTGTGAGCATGATATTTTGATTGTTGTTGTGCCCCCTCAATATTTGAGTATTGTTTGTCCGTATGTGGTGGTGTGGGTGTTGTGGTCGCATTTGGGCAGTTGTGCATATCCCTGAAGGGGCGCTGGGCTTCATCGGTCCCTTGAATGAATTAATTCTAAACGGCGCCATTGAGCCCCATGTTTATTTATTTATTTATTGCACTTTGTAGCAAAAATACAATTTTTGCCGTGGGACCGAGGCTAAAGGGGACGTTGAATCTTAGAAGGGGCGTGTAATGCAAAATAATAAATGTTTTAATATTTTGCATTACAGTTCGCAGGAGCGCCTTTGTATCGTTCATCATCAAGTTGATGCCACTTTCTGCACGTGCTCTTTTTACTTCAGTAACTCGACATGTTGTATTTAACTTGGTTGGTGCGTCAGGCAACGACTGGCGCTTCGAGATTGGAACGGCGAGGCCCGGAACGCTCGCCGGGGAAGAGGTCCCCGACGTGGCAGATTTTACGGGAACCGGCGGGCCAAGACGACGGCCACTTATCGCAATGCTCCACGCCGAAAAACTACGGGACGAGTGCGTCGAAGGGCACCACCAATTTGGCGCTGAAAACAGTAGCGTTGAAATAACCAGGAGTGATTTCGACGCGTATGCGACACGGGGTGAAAGGAAACGTTGCATTCTTGTGTTTTTCCCTCTCTCTGTAAGAGAGGGGCCTGCGTACAGGTTAAGGCTGTGGGGCAGGACCCAGAATATGGCAGGCCAATTGTGGTCGCTCGGGTCACTGCCGTTTGTAACCAATCAATAAATATCCAATGAGGTTACTTGTTTGCTATGGTTCGATTGTGGGATAGGCCCCGGAGCATTAAAACTGAGCCCCAGGGCCGAGTCGAGGGTTCTGAGCTATGGCTTAACGCGACATGTAGCCAGGTTCATGTTTTATCCAACCTTGCTAGATTTTGTAAAGTTTTGTGAATAACGTTCAGTTAATTTCGTATCTATAAGTGTCCCTATTCATCTATTATCACTGCGCCGGATGAAGTCTCCGATAACTCAGCCTGAATATAATATATCCCTGTACAGATTCTGGGATACATCCCAACCACTGGCTTCATACTCGAGTATTGCAGCTCGGAATTACGTTGCCGCCCAGCAGCTATGCGAGGCCGTAGATATAACGAAAATTCTTAACCAGAGCCAGCAGCAAACTGGAAAGCTTAAGTGTTTCTTCATACGAGGACAAATAAAAAGTTGATTCCTCTTAGAGGCAACTCCGATGCTGTTTTGAACATCCTGAGTTCATAATAACGTCGCATATTTGAGTCCCCTCTTTCTGTAAAAAAATCTTAATGCTAATTAGAAGTGTTTTAAAAGGACGAAAAAACTGGAAATAGTTTTTTTTTTGTTTTTACCAACCCATGGGACACGAAAAAAAAAAAGACTTAACGTGTGCGCATTGATTCGCTAATCCAGCGACTGTGAGTTACAGCCGAGGTCACTATTTGTCTGAAATGATCAAAACCACGCTCGCAATTTCGTCCTGCAGCAAACGCAGGCCAAATACAGGCGGCTTTGCATCCAGTGACGTCCCGCGCCCAAGTTGCCCGTGCAGATTTCCTCGATAGAGGCCACTTAATGAAATATGTGAAATTAATGTTCGTTGCAACAGAACATCAACCACTACAAAATTTAATTAGCAATTACCAATTAATTAACAATTAACAAGTTCTGAGAACATAAAGAGTAGTGTACGAGCTGTTTTTGCTGCAGATGTCATAGATGTCAATCATTTTTCATTTTCGCAGAAAATGAAGATGTCCGGAGGTCCCGCGAGGGAGTCGCCTCCACCTACTGGCCGCCTACCGAGGCGAACTGAATCGTCGCGTGGACCCGATAGCGCCAGACCCTGGTGTACTTTTGGGCTATCTCTGTCAAGCACATCAACTGCCCTTAGTAATTGCCAAGTGATTGCTCATCTTTCTAGATTGAACCAAGTGTTATGCAACGCGAGGTTGGAGCTGAGCAATCTGCCCGGAATTCCAGGACAGCATTCCCTTGTCAGCATCGACCAACCTTGCCTTGCACGTTCGGAGACTAGCCAGGCCTGAGAGGCAGTTGCTTTTGCCTGCCACCTCGTTATGGCCCACCATTGCCTTACCTCTCTCAAAATCAGCACTGACAGCTTCAGGGAATCCGAGTTTCACCTCCGCAATGCCTTGCAAGGAAACTCTTCAATCAGGTCACTTGAGATGTACCTCAGTCGCTTTGTGACACACAAGGATTTTATGTGGACCATCACGTCGCTTTGATCACAGAAAACGGCGAGGGGAGTGAGGTAGTTGCTTCATTGACAGCATATTCAGCACGTGAAGAACTGTCGATGAACAGTTCCATCATTACCGATTGTTCGACACAAAGCAGAGCGGCATCACAAAATATTTGGAAAACAGTGATACTTTGAAGAAACTTCACGTTGTAGCCTACAAGATGACTTACCAAGACGAGCTGAAATTAATACATCGAAGCCTCCTGAAAAAAAAAATGTTGACTGAAGCCATCATAATAGGGTTCGTCATTGATAATGAAAGCGCTGGGCTAATAACAAATATTCTTGGCAACAACAAATCACTGCGAAAGATTCACATCTCAGTTCGGGTCCTGTATGCTTGGACAAGTTGGCAAGAATTTGTCAACGTCTCGAGTGCGGTCGACTACAGACCCTGGCTGCATGCATTAGCAGATATCTGGAAGCAATTACGCTACCACTCCTTATTCAAGAACCACAGTATTAGGGATGGTGTTCAGGGCACTTTCAAGAAGTAACAGCCTAATAAAAGTGACGATTACCGGAGCGACAAACGAGATTTACTTGTGGGAGAAAGCTTGCGAGGCGCTCACTGGTACTGGAGTGTAAGACCGTGTTGCATTATACACTTACGTGACCACCGAGCGGAACATAGATATGCTTAAATGTAGGGCATTCTCACAATTATTTATTTGTGCAAGCAGTGATAACCGTGTTAAACTTTATCGGGCGTTCCGTATTTGGCCATCTCTTACCCATTTTACAACCATCCACCTTGTAACATGGCTGCCTGACGGAGGTGAGAGGCTTAATGCCGCCATTGCCCGGTACTTGACCACTACTTGCAAGCTCGAAAAATTATACCTGGTCATATGGTTTCGAAACGAAGGATAGAGCGCGCACCAGGGCATGCTGGCCGTCTCTTTGTTATGCTGCTCGGCATAATGCGAGCGTGTAAGAGCTGTGCATCGATGCTAGATGCATATATAGATAGCCAGGCAATCCTGCTTCTGGAACACGACATCAAGTTCAATCGGACCGTCCGGGTTATTAACATAGCAGCTGGTGAGCCAAGGATACTAGCTACTTTTGTCTAGCGGCTGCGCGTTTGAGCAGAAGAGCATATTATTCTGGTCAACGTGACTGGTAACGGCTGCGAGGTGACCGGAGTGCAGCTAGCCTCGGACACATTCTTCATCCGTGACGTGGGGGCCCAAAACCTGGAAACGATTATCTGGGCGTCCGAATTCTACAGCAGCGCTATGCGGGACAGGTAAGTGTAAAGCTTAGCCGGATGGGGCCTTTCTTTGTTGTTGTTTTTTTACCTGACGACAATGCGGTTTTTCCACCAACACTGCCTCTGACAGCGGCAAATTTTGGCCCCGCACTCGTGGAATCAGTGAAAATGCCTTCTGGGCCTCGCCTGAAACGTTCAACGACACTGCGAGAGATGACTAATACTCTGCCTTGTCGTGGCGGAGGGGCTTGCGAAACTCGATGAAGTCGTGAGCTCTGCTGTGTAGGGCCACCCAAGATAGACAGGTCACGGCAGAGAGTTCTGGCAAAATGTGATTCACTGGAGAAGGTAATGGCAACCCACTCCAGTATTTCCTGCCAAGAAAACCCTATGGCCAGTCACAATACCGTTAATGATATGGCGCCGGAAGATGAGCCCCCCAGGTTGGAAGGCGTCCCACATGTTACTGGGGATGAACAAAGGGCGATTCCTAGTAGCTCCAGGACGAATGAAGCGGCTGGGCTAAAGCCAAAAGGACGCTCAGTTGTGGATGTGTCGGGAAGCGACCGGAAAGTCCGATGTTGCAAGGAGATGTATCACATAGCAACATGGAATGTAAGATCTATGACGCAAGGTAAACTGGACATCGTCAAGCGAGAAATGGACAGATTGAACATTGATATCTTGGGTATCAGCGAGCTCAAGTAGACCGGAATGGGAGAATTTAACTCCGGCGACCATTATGTCTTTTATTGTGGGCACGAATCCAAGAGAAGGAATGGGGTCGCTCTCATAGTAAACAGAAGAATGGGCAAAGCAGTGCTAGGGTACAACCCCAAAAACGACCGAATGATTTCACTTCGGATCCAAGGTCACCCTTTCAACATAACAGTTATCCAAGTCTATGCACCGACCACTACTGCTGAAGAAGCTGACGTTGAGAGATTTTATGCGGACCTACAATGCCTTTTAGACCGCACCCCATCATCAGACGTAGTTTTTCTCATAGGAGACTGGAATGCTAAGGTAGGGAGTGAAGAAATATCCGGAATTACAGGCAAGTTCGGTCTTGGTGAGCCAAATGAAGCTGGGCAGAGGCTAGTAGAGTTTTGTCAAGAAAACAACCTGACCATAGCGAATACTCATTTTCAACAGCACAAGAGGCGCCTGTACACATGGACTTCACCGGACGGTCTGTACAGGAACCAGATCGATTATATCCTTTGCCGGTAGAGATGGAGAAGCGCTATACAAGCCGTAAAAACAAGGCCTGGGGCCGATTGTGGCACCGATCATCAGCTTCTTGTTGCCAAGATTAAGCTTCGATTGAGGAAAACGCAAACTAGAAGGCCTTTCAGGTATAATCTGGATCAAGTTCCATTAGAATATGCTGTGGAAGTGAGGAATCGATTTCAAGAATTAGATCTAGAAGACAAAGAGCCCGAAGAGATGTGGACTGATGTTCGCGATATAATACAAGAAGTTGCTACTAAGGTAGTTCTAAAGCAAAAGAAGTGCAAGAAAGCAATCTGGTTATCTGAAGAGGCTTTGCAAATAGCTGAGGAAAGGAGGATGGCAAAAGTTATGGGGGAAAGAGAAAGATACAAGGTTCTCAATGCGGATTTTCAGAAAATAGCAAGGAGATATAAGAATGCCTTCCTGAACATACAGTGCCAAGCAGTTGAGGACAACAGCCAATTAAGGAACACAAGAGCTCTGTATAAGACAATCAAAGATATCAAAGGAAGCTTCTGTGCTAAGCTGGGCGTGATAAAGGACAAACAAGGCAAGGACCTCACTGAAGCCGCAGAGATAAAGAAGAGGTGGCAGGAATACACAGAAGAACTGTACAAGAAGGACCCGAATGTGCAAACCCAACATAAGACGGTTGTGATCACTGACCTCGAGCCGGGCATCCTGAAGAGTGAAGTTGAATGGGCCTTAGCCAGCCTTGCTAAGAACAAAGCTAGCGGAATTGATGGCATTCCAGCTGAGTTGCTTCAAAACCTCAACCATGACGCTATTAACATTCTGCATACATTATGTCAGAAGATTTGGACAACCCTGCAGTGGCCACAGGATTGGAGGAGGTCAGTTTACATCCCCATTCCAAAGAAAGGCAGTGCCAAAGATTGTTCCAACTACCGCACGATCGCGCTTATTTCGCATGCTAGCAAGGTGATGTTGAAAATCCTCCAAGGTAGGCTGCAGCAGTATGTGGATCGGGAGCTTCCGGACGTGCAAGCTGGGTTTCGCAAGGGCAGAGGAACTAGAGACCAAGTTGCCAACCTTCGCTGGATCATGGAAAAAGCAAGAGAGTTCCAGAAACCCATCTACTTCTGCTTTATTGATTATGCGAAAGCGTTTGACTGCGTAGATCACAGCAGATTGTGGCAAGCTGTCCAAGAGATGGGAGTTCCAATTCACCTCATCTGTCTCCTCAGGAACCTGTATGAAGGGCAAGAGGCCACAGTCAGAACTGGGCACGGTCTTACTGATTGGTTTCCGATTGAGAAAGGAGTGAGGCAAGGCTGCATACTGTCGCCCTGCCTATTTAACCTACATGCAGAGTGCATCATGAGGAAAGCCAGTCTGGACGAGTCTTCAGCTGGAGTGAAGATTGCTGGAAAATGTATCAACAACCTTAGATATGCGGATGATACCACTTTAATGGCAGAAAGTGAAGCGGAACTCAAGAGACTTCTGATGCGCGTACAAGAAGAGAGTGAGAAGAAACTGAACATTAAAAAGACAAAGATCATGGCGTCTTGCCCTATCACGTCCTGGAGCATCAAGGGACAAGAAGTGGAAGCTGTGACAGATTTTCTTTTCTTGGGCTCCAAGATTACCTCGGAAGGAGACTGCAGCCATGAAATTAGGAGACGCCTGCTTCTGGGAAAGAGAGCAATGGTTAGCCTTGACCGCCTAGTAAAGAGCAGAGACATTAGTCTGCCAACCAAGATCCGTATAACTCGTGCTATGGTCTTTCCAGTTGTGATGTATGGATGCGAGAGTTGGACTGTGAAAAAGGCTGACCGCCGAAGAATTGACGCGTTTGAATTGTGGTGCTGGCGAAGACTCTTGAGAGTTCCTTGGACTGCCAGAAGATCAAATCAGTCAATATTGTCGACCATAAACCCTGACTGCTCATTGGAGGGTCAAATTCTAAAGTTAAAGCTCAGCTACTTTGGTCATCTGATGAGAAGAGAGGAGTCGCTGGAGAAAGATTTGATGTTGGGAAAGGTTGAGGGTCGCCGGAGAAGGGGTAGGCAGCGAACGCGATGGTTAGATGGCATCCTCGAGGCACTGCAGATGAAGTTATGTGATGTTAGGAAGATAGTGAGAGACCGGAAAGCGTGGCGTGACATGGTCAATAGGGTCACGAAGAGTCGGACACGACTGAACGACTGAACTGAACTGAACCTGGATGCCATAGATTTAAAGCTATTTTGATATGTTCCAGGGGCGACCATTTCATTGTCACCCAGCAAGCATATTTGCCGATCTCGAGATTTTCCTCGTTTAAACGCACTTTGCTGCTTCTGCTGAAGCCAAGCTTCTTGTAACACCTTTTAATGTTTAGGCTAGGGATGAGTCGCTCTGGAGCGAGCCGGATCTTCGGAGCCACTCCTTTTAAAGAACGGGTGAGCCATTTGGCTCCGCAAAGTTGGAGCCGGACCAACCGGAGAAGTCGGATAAGGAACAGTCGGAGCTGGAGCGGCCAAAGCGGTCGGAGCCATCGGAGTGGTCGGAGCAATTCTAGAACACTATAGTCGGAGCCGTCGGACGGAGAGGTGGTTGCTGGTTTTCTCATTCAGTGAACCTTTCCGTCACAGACGGGTGCGACGTCCGCGCCATCTATTATCGATGCGAGAAAGCAACCTCCTGCCCTTTCTCGCAAGATTCGCATTAATGTCCTCGCCCTCGGCTCTCTTTTGAGCGGAGTGCGCCGTTCTTTTGGAGAGCGAGTGAGGTGGTTCTTTTGCGTTTGTACCATGGATGGAGATCTGCTAGATGGCTGGAACGGCGGTTCTTTTGAAAAGCCGGTTCTCTCTCGTTCAATGAGCCTGTCTGTCACTGCTGCTGGTACCCGCACTTTTTTTTTTTTTTTGTCTTGCAGTTTTGTGGTTTCGTTTCATGCCGATGAGTGGGGACCGGTACTCGTACTCGTCCGCTGTGTAAAGTGGTCCGCGGCAATCCCTTTAGCTCTGTATGCGTAATATAGTGCGACACCTGATCCCACTGAAGGGGGAGTAAAGAATCCTTAACAAAAAATGGCGCCATTCATTGCCATGCTGCTGTTCGAACGATCTCGCACGACACTCATCGGTCGTGCATTGCTCGCTTGTGCAACAACGCCATTTGAAAACGAAGTCTTTCGTGTCTCAAAAGACAATCGAAAGTGTAGGGTACTTTTTTGATGAAATAGCGAGTAGGACGAGGACGAAGATAGAAGGGGACACAGAGAGCAGTGACTACAACTATCATACATCTGATCCGAAGAGAAGTGAAAGAAGTCAGTGGGAGGTAAGGAGAGGGAAATAATGACCATATGCCCGTCGCGCTCGACGCACAACTGCCGTTCGCGCTAAACACAAAGGAGCATCGCACCGGCAGAAACACGACAGTTGCCGTTCTGCCATCCAATGCCTCTTACTGATGGCGCGCGAGCAAAGCGAGGCGCCGAGAAGCCAGCGTGCCGAAGCACAGTGAAAAGAGAGAGAGAGGAAAAGCGAGCCAGAATTAGAATGCTAAATGCCACCGCTTGCTGTGTCAATTGTGAGGGCCAAAATTGATTTTACTTTTTATACTATTATATATCGGCTCCTTCTGAGCGACCAACTCACCTCTACAGATGTAAGCGAGCCAGTGAGCCGTTCAAGTGAGCCGGCTCATTTTAGCGAGCGGAGCGGCTCCGATCCGCTCACTAAAGCGAGCCGTCTTGCCCATCTCTAGTTTAGGCATCTGTAGAAGGGTAGAGGATGGGAAGCCTCAGTTCGCAGGTCAAGCCAAAGTTTCGACAAGTGGACTTGTCTTCGTCTGGGCACAGCGATCATCACTGGCATGCGTTTAAATACGCTTTTGTTTATGAAGAAAAGCTGGGGAGGGGGAGAGTAGGTGAGAAGCAAGTAGGTCAAGGAGTGAAAAAATATAAAAAATGTTTCTTTAGTATGTACTTCTCTGCCTATAAGTGGTGATCCACTGTCCTGAAAAAGAAATAAAAGCTCCAATACCAGAAAAAACTACAATGCAGGGTGTATGATTAGTCACCACTTAAAGCAGGCTGGGTGCAGATATACTTTTCTGGGAAAGGCATTTCAAAGGGCCCTGATAAGGAATATATCTGCAGGGTAACAATTTTCAAAAACTCTCCACACAAAGGGGAGGGGGGGGGGGGAGAAGTACAAAGTAACAATAATAACAGCACAGTGAACCACACCTGGCAGGCCAAAAAACAAAAACAAAGTCAAGGGCCAACTCAAGTAGGAAGTGATAAGAAGGAAGCCTGTTTGGAGAAACACCTGCAGCTTATGCTATTGCAAGAGGGGGGATAAAGCCTACATATGCCGTGAATAAGCTGAATAAACTGTGAAGGCCAACGCTAAACACTTGCCTTCTTTTGTTAGTAAATACTTCAATGCCCTTCCAAATATAAACAATATTCTGCGGAAATACCCCTCCATGCTAACTTGTAATAAACGCCTGATAAAATATTCCAGGAGGCGCCAAGGGTAACATACAAACGTAACACAAGCCTCAGGGATATTTTATTACATTCTAAACTCGACAACAGGCATCCAACACCACCACATCCTTGCTCTCGACCTAGACGTATAAGACTTGCAATCATATACAAAAAAAAAACACCATGGTTAAAAGGGGTGCAAGCGAATTCCTTTTTCACATAAAGTAAGGCTTTAACTGCATATCTTCAAACAATTGTCTACCTTGTAAAATGCTCCTTCTGTTATAAACAGTACATCGGAGAGACAGGGCAACAAATGAACAAAGGATTAATGGCCATCGGGCAGACACAGGCAAAAACCTTCAGAAAGAAATTTCCCAGCATTTCAATCAGAAAGACGAAAAGTTCGAAGAAAATAAATTATATATTCTCCTTGCAAGAGACAGAAAATATAGAGAGGCATATCTAATCCGTGAATTTAGAACATTGGAACCAGCATGAATAAACTGATGGACAGTAATGTATATTGCGCAAAAAGACGAGACAAAGAGGAG
>JAJIZL010036497.1:36154-49405 GCA_023969395.1 Amblyomma maculatum
TAAAGAGTTTCTTTAGTGCAATCATCGACCCCTTCATTTGTGTCGTCTACCGCGTCACCACTACGTGACAATATTATTCCAGCGGACGAAAAAACACACGTACGAAGATATGATGAGGCACCACGAAAGAAAGTACAGTCGGTGCGTAATGCCCCTTTGTTGGGAGCTGTGGAAAATTCATAGCCGTCTCCTGTCAGATGGAATCTTTCAGCGTGCTGTATCTGCTTGCTTGAAAGAGAGATGGTCGTGCACTTATCTCTTCGTTTTTCAAAAGTGGGGCTTATTTAAACACGAAACAAAACATTTCGCCATTGAAGCTTCAACAAGGACCGCATTCCTAACGAGGTATCACCATCGTAAGCTAGGGCATACGTTAATTGAGTTACATGAGCTAGAGAGAATTCGCCCTGGTGTTTATGCAGAAGAAATCAATAATGTTAAAGCCGATATTCAACAGTTTGCAACTGAGAGATATAACTGTGGCCTTAAGAAGGTCTAGATTCAATAGGTTTCTAGACGAACAGTCATCTCTACGGGCCCAAAGTGATGAAAGGAAGACTGAACTGCTCTTACCAAGGAAATATTGGAAATTGAATATGATGGTTTCACCTACATTGACGCACCTAGAGTTCTGGATTCTTTCTTTGGCAATTACCCGAAACTCCTTGGGAGTTGCGGGGGCCAAAATGGGAGATCAGATTTCAGTCGTTTGCTCGAAGCTTTTCCTGAACTTGACGATGAACAGCGTGCTGCAGTAGGCGGACCTATCACTTTGTACGAAGTTAAATCTGCTATTTCTAAATTGCAGGATCAGAAATTCCCTGGGCTGAATGTTTTACAAAACATATTTGCCTTGCCTTGCACCGGTTTTGCTGGAAGTTTTCCAAGCATCTTATGATGCAGGTTTTCTGCCTTAATCTTTCTATTCTGGGCATATTATATTCATACCAAAAAGCAGATAGTAATCAGTTGAAGACTGTTAACGGTATCGTCTAATAATCCCTCTGCAATGTAGATTACAAAATTTTCGCTAAGGTTAGTTTGTCCGTATGCAGCTATTAGTCACAAACTTAATAGGAACACACTAGGTCTGTGGCATTAGAGTCCGCAGTATACAAATTCATATCCATATTGCACGTTCGGTTTTGGAGACAGTATCATACTAACTAGGCCGCTCTAATTCAGATTGACCTTACAAAAGTGTTTGATAGGGAAGTAATTACTCATTGACATCCATCCAAGCACAGCTGTGCGTCTACAAGGGAAAACTGTACAGCTTTCCCAGATCTTCGTAGTTAAAGAAAAGTTCGTCCTTGTCCGGGGGTCTCCTGACTGAGTAATTACTCGCTTATTATAAATCTACTACACGTTAGGGGATTCCCCTAAATATTTTACCAACACCATTCCCACTTCGAGTTATTAATCAATCCGCTCTCACCCTAGCACCTGGTCTGCTGACCGTCCTGGTTAGCTCAGCTGGTAGAGCGACTGCCCCGGAAAGGCGGTGGTCCCAAGTTCGTTCCCTGCACCAGGACGAATTTTTCTTTAACTACGAAATTCTGAGAAAGCTGTAGCATTCCCTTGTAATTTTATGGCTGCGCTTAGGTGGATGTCAATGAGTAATTGCTCCTGTATTAGAAATCTACTCTACATTAGGGGTTTCCCTAAATATTTGATCAAAAGTATTTGTAAAGCAAAATGGCACTCTTCCGGGCTAGTTAGTATGATTCCTGTTGTGGGTGCCAGCTTGGACGTTGAGACGAGGGAGACACAGAGCACGCCGCTGTGTCTCCCTCGTCTCAAAGTTCAAGCTGGCACTCACAACACATTTGATAACTTCCGTCAGGATTTCTTGTTCGCAATCTCAAATATTGGAGATATTTCGCTCAAGGGCATACAAGGCTAATTGCTAACCGAAAGATAATCAATCCGATTCCACTGAAATATCTGTTCACCAAGGGTGTCCATTTTCGCCTTTGCGGTTCCCCTATATCTTGAACACATTTCTCTCAGCATTATTAACAGTACTGCTATTCAGTGTTTTTTCCTGGCTCAATGTAAAATTAAGTTATTGGCCTATGCTCGTGACGTCCCCCTATTTTGGTCTGACAAAAAGAGTGTACTCGAGGCTTTGCATTTAACTGAACAGTTTTGCGCGGTATCAGGTGCGGCTCCGAATTTATACAAATCCAAAGGTTTCTGGTTGGGTCAGTGGGGTACGAGGCCGAGTCTTTTGAAAGGCATAAACTGGGATCTTGGCCCCCTACACTACATAGGGGTTCCTCTGCATCAGGTTCACAACGGTGGGGAATAATGGTATTCAGAAATCGTAGCTATTAGATGAATTCGATCTCATTCAAGTAATCCGTGATCCAACGCGCGTTACGAAGACAAGCACCAGTACTCTTGACCTCACGTTTATTAGCGACAAAGTTCAGTTTGCTAAATATTCATGCGAGGTAGTAGATGGTGTTTCAGATCACAAGGCTACATTATGCACCCTCCCAATAAGCAAATCAACTTCCGTTCAAATACGAAAAGCATGACTTTTTGACTGGTCCAAAGCGGATGATGTCAGCATACTTGACCACTTGGAACTTTCATACACAGATTTTAGTTCCAGTTCTCAAATTGCCACAGTGTCTGTCAACCAGTTATGGCTGACGTTTGTAACTATGGTGCAAGATTGCTTATCCAAGTCTATCCCGAAGAAAATGAAGCCAGTAGACCGAACAAACCCATGGATAACAAGAGCAATTATACATCTTAAACGCAAAATAGCTCGATTAAGGAAGCTGAACCGTCGACTTCAGTTACCAAGTTACGCTGTTAAAATCCGCAGCCATTCACAGGCACTCAAACAAGCCGTGAAAGCGGCCAAGCTTGAGTATATGAATGTCACATTAACAAATTTTATCAAAACAGCTCCTCATAAATTCTGGCGGTATTTGAACTCGAAGACTAAAAAGAGTAAACGTCATCCGAATGTAGCACCACACACAGCCACATCCTTTAAGAATTACTTTAAATCTGTGTTTAAGCTTGATGATGGAACCATCCATGCTCTAGAATCCCAATGGAATAACAACAATACACTCGACGAAATAACATTAACTGAAGAAGGAATATTTGCCTTGCTACTAAGTATTGACAAAAAGAAATCGACGAGTCCAGACAATATACCAAATGCTTTTCTGAAACGTTACGCTGAATGAATTTCAAGATACGTGCTGGTTATATACAATAAATCATTAGAAACTTCAGAACTACCAGAAATGTGGAAAATGGCAAAAGTGATCAGACCCAACCAATGTTGCTAACTATCGCGCTATTTCTCTTACGTGTACGGCCTGTAAAATCCTAGAACATTTCATTTTGAAGCATATTATAACGTTTGTTGAAGACCACAATTTAATTATTCCCAATCAGCATGGCTTACAAAGGTTCAATGTATGTCTAAGACAACGCAATTGCTAGAAACGATCCACGACCTAGCTATTACAATCAATAAGAAGGGGCAAACAGATATGGTTTTTCTTGAATTATCAAAAGCCTTCGACCGGGTATCTCAACCCAAACTGCTGTATAAATTGGTTCACTATCTTGGTAATGGAACAATCATCAATTGGTTGAAAGCATATTTAAATGGTCGACATCAATTTGTCTACTTCAAAAACAGCCAGTCAGATTTGGCAGAAGTGTTACCTGGTGTGCCACAGGGCACTGTGCTTGCCCCAATTCTTTTCCTTCTCCATATCAATAACCTAACCAAGAATATCGACGCAACAGTACGCATGTTCTCAGACGATTGCGTAATGTACAAAGACATTAATAGCCCTGCCGACCAAATAGCTCTGAACAACTCACTGCAGTGCGTGTCAAGTTGATGTGACAGTTGCCAGATGGACCTCAACCTGGAAAAAACTGTCTGCATGACGGTCACTAGAAAGAAACATATCCATTAAATTTCACTTATGAAACTGAACATAACACACTCATTAAGAATCTTGGCGAGATTATTGACTCCGATTTACGATGGAACAAGCACGTGACACACATTACCTCAAAGGCGCATTCTGCTCTTTACACGATAAGACGTTCCCTTCGACTTGCTTCACCGGAAACAAAACTTTTGGCATACACTTCACTTGTCCGTTCTGTAATAGAATACAGTATTATTAGCTGGATGCCCTGCACCAAATAACAGATTGATAGATTGGAGAGCGTCCAGCGAAAAGCTGCCCGATTTATCTTCAATAAATACAGTCGTCATGACTCACCCACACTGCTTCTGCAAAAAGCCGGCCTTCCTACTATCCCCACACGATGATGATGATAAGCTCTTTACTTACTCCCAAAGAAGGGGAACCAGCCGAAAGACTGGTTGCACTGCTTAGAGAAGGACAGCAGGGATCCCTTGGGACTCTGCGGCCTCAAATGCGCGCAAAATTAGCTGGCGCTGTTGGGCGAGCTCGGTGGTACGCAGGAGGGACTCCCACGCATCCACTGTAGCTGTATTGTCTGCGTTGTGTCGTGTACATGTCCACACCATGTGAATGAATGTGGCCGGTTGTGAGCAGTGTTTGCAGCTAGGTGCAATAAGATTGGGAAAAATTTTGCTATATAGCCATGGCTTGGGAAAGGTTCCAGTTTGTATTTTGCGCCAATGGACGGCCTCGCGCCGGGATAGTTCCCGCTGTGCAGGGGAACCGTTCGAGCCGATAATGCTGTAGGATGTCCATGTACGTATACAAGGCGTAAATGAGTGCCTTGGGGAGTGTCAGAGGAAGCGGCAGGCTGAGGAGGAGAGGGTGCTCCGCCCGGTAGCTGAGTTCTCAGGCTAGAGCATGCACCTGTGCGTTCCCGCTGAGCGCCTCATGGGCTGGGGCCCATATGAGAAGACAAGGTGTAGACGGTAAGGGGAGAGATCGGAGGATAGTGTGCGCCTGTCGGGATATACGACCTGCATCGAAGTTACGAACTGCCTGTTGAGAATCGCTAACGACTACTTTGGTGGAGGGGTCGGTCAGAGCTAACGTGATGGCAACCTCTTCCGCGGTGGTAACAGTTGCAGCGTTGAGGACGCTGCAGGCGTTGTGCCAATTTCAGTGCGGTGCCAATGCAACCGCAACCATAGCGAGGCGAAGGGGGTGGTGGGAGGCATCTGTGTATGTAACGTCAGGGCAACTGGTAAAACGTTTGTGGAGTTGCCGGGCTCGGTCGGCTCTGCGCTCTGTATGATACTCTGGATGCATACGTTTGGGACGCGGAGGTATACGAAGACTGAGACTCTGCTCAGGCGTGAGGTCTATATACGTAGAAGTCGCCCTCAGAGGGGTGATTCCTACCTAGCTCAGTACTGCATGGCCCGCATGTGTCAGCGAGAGGCGCTCATATTGGGAAGTTAGAGTCGCTTCAATCAGCTCGTCGACTGTGTTGGAGATCCCGAGGGTCATCAGTTTGGTGGTGGATGTGGACATGGGTAGACCCAATGCTGTCTTGTATGCCTTGCGTAGTGATGCATCCAGTCGCTCCCGATCTGCTCGCGTGAGGCGAAGGCAAGGGGCAACGTATACAATGCGCCTACAAACGAAGGCTTGTACGAGGCCCAAAAGGTTGGATTCGCGCATGCCCTTATGCTTGTTGGCGACTCTCTTAGAGCAGGCGGCTGATCTGGATTACAGATTGATCTATTCGCTGAAGAGTAATGGCGTTTCCTCCATTATCTTGTAGATGAAGGCCCGGGATACGGATTCGGTTGGTACGGGGTATGGGGGTGCCCTGTACTTGCAGATTGAAGGATGCTGGAGGTGATCTGGGGCGTCTTCCCTGGGTTGGGACAATGATATATTCAGACTTGGTGGCCGAGCAGAATAGGCCGACTGTGGCCAGGTAGGTACCAACGCGATCGATGGCTGTCTGCAGAGTCTCCTCGATCTGGCCGTCACTGCCGTGTGTAATCCACAGAGTGAGGTCGTCGACGTATAGGCTGTGGTGCAAGGGGGGATATCTGCCAAAATATTGGGTAGGCCAAGCAGCGCAATATTTAACAGGAGTGTGGAAAGCACCGAGCCTTGGGATGTACCCCGGCTTCCAGGAGAGATGATGGAAGGATCTCCTGAGCCGGTGTCTAGTTGCACTGTGCGGTTCGTGAGAAAGGCGCGTATCTCTGTGATATGTGCCAGTGTCTGTGATGTCTGGTATCCCACAGGGGTTAGTTTTGGACCCTCTACTTTTCTTGATTTATATCAACAATCTTACTGACCGTACCACCAGCCGTGTTCGATTGTACGCGGATGATTACTGTATCTATCGCAAAATCACTAGTGCAGCGGACTGTCAACATTTACAGAACGACCTGGACTCTATTTTATTGTGGTGCCAATCCTGGAAGATGTCTCTTAATTTATCGAAATGCAAAGTCGTTATGTTTACAACTAAAAAACAGCCAATTCTTACCAATTATGTCATGGATGGAACCTGCCTGTCGGTCGCAAGAGAATACAAATATTTGGGGGTTGTATTCTCTGCCAATTTGTCATGGAATGCGCGTATACATAACATAACTCTCAAGGCTGTCGAATGTTAAATTTCCTTAGACGAAACTTTAATCAGGCACCATCTAAGGTAAAAGAAACATTATTTCTGTCAAATGTACGTCTCATTCTTGAGTACACTTGCAGTACTTGGAATCCGTCCACACAGTGCAACATTGCAGAACTTGAACGCGTACAGGCACGTGCTGCTCGCTTTCATCATCATCATCATCATCAGCCTGACTATACCCACTGCAGGGCGAAGGCCTCTCCCATATTTCTCCACCTAACCCGGTTCTGGGCTAGCTGCATCCACTTGACCCCTGCGAACTTCTTAACCTCATCCGCCTATCTAACTTTCTGCCGTCCCTGGTAGGCTTTCCTTCCCTTGGAATCCAGTTTGTTACCCTAAGCGAAAATCGGTTATCCTCTCTTCGCACTACATGTCCTGCCCATGCCCAGTTCTCCTTCTTAATTTCCACTATAATGTCGGTATACTTGAGTTATTTCTCTGACCCACTCTGCACGCTTCTTATCTCTTAGTGTTACCCCTACCATTTTTCGTTCCATAGCCCTCTGAGTTGTCCTCAACTTAAGTAGAACTCTCTTGGCTGCTGCTCACTTTGTGTCAGGTAATTATGACTTTTCGAAAAGATCTCGCGATATTTCCAAAAACCTGGGGTGGCCGCTGCTTGAAACGAGAAGAAAATACCTGTGCTTGTCGCTTTTCTATAATATCATTTACTCTAGAACAGGCATCGATAAAGATATGTATCTAAAGGAGCCAACATATTGTTACGGAAAATATTCACAGCACGGCAGCTGTCCACACCACTGAGGATGATCACAGCACAGCACTCGCACAGCGCAGCGCTCGTCTGCGTCTTCTTCTTCTGGGAGTCTGTCGCACTTCTTTTTTGTCAGCACGGCCAGCGAATACCGCTCAGTAACACTACCCCCCTCGGGAAAAGCACAGTTCCGGTGCGTTCTACGTTTGTGAAACAGAACGTGCATAATAGGGCTTCAGGCGGGACACATGCACTATTTCAGAGGATGGCGCTCTGGACGAGGATTTCGGAGGCACAGATTCAACTTCGTATGTGACGTCGGTCACAGGACGCAAAACTCGGTAAGGGCCTGTGTAAAGAGGCAAAATATTTTCACACAAGCCCACGCGACGGCACGGGAGCCACAGCAAGACGAATGACCCAGGAGTGTAGTGGACATCACGGTGGCGACTGTCGTACCAGAACTTTTGAGAGTCTTGGGATGCAGAGAGCCTGGCATGAGCTATCCGGCGGGCATCATGAGCGCGGGCTACGGCATCACTGGCGTAAGTAGTGGTGGCGTCTGCCGCGGGTAGTGAGGTATCGAAGGGCAGTAACGGGTGTCAGCCAAATAACAGATAAAATGGAGAGTATTCAGCGGTAGAATGGACAGATGAATTGTAGGCGAATGTCACAAAGGGGAGATGAACGTCCCAATCCCGGTGATCTTCAGACACATACATGGACAGCATGTCTGTGAAGATACGGTTTAGGCGTTCGGTGAGGCCGTTGGTCTGGGGGTGATAGGCAGTGGTGAATTTGTTGCGGACGGAGCACGAACGGAGAATTTCGTCTACCACTCGCGACAGAAAGCAGCGGCCACGGCCGGTTAGTAGTTCACGAGAGGCACCATGATGTAGAATCACGTTTTCTAGGGGGAAGCCAGCGACGTCTGTGGCGCAGCTGGTCGGGATGACTCTGGTAATAGCATACCGCGTAGCATAATCGGTGGCGACGGCGATCCATCTGTTCCCTGAGGCGGAAACTGGAAAGGGCCCAAGAAGGTCAACACCTACACGGGAAAACGGGTCAGTGGGTATGGGGATCGGCTGTAAATGGCCTGAAGGCAAAATTGTGGGCTTCTTTCGACGCTGACACAATTCACATGCGGCAATGTATTGCTAGACGGAGCGGTATAGCCCTGCCAGTAGAAATGTCGGCGCAGGTTGTCGTATGTGCGAGAGACACCCAGATGGCCAGCCGTAGGAGCATCATGGAACTGGTCAAGGGTGGTGGAACACAGATGTTGAGGAACGACGAGCAAAAGGTCAGCGCCGTCTGGTCGCATGTTACGTCGGTATAGGGTGTTCTCGTGGAGTACATATAAGGCAAGAGATGGATCAGGTCGGTCGCAGGTCAGACGGAAGATAATGGAATGGAGCAAAGGATCTAAGTGTTGTTCGTCGGCATTAACGTCGTCGGTCCCACAGAAGGTTCCGGGGTCACGGGGATGGGCCATGACGACAGCAGGTGCGGCGGCAGTAGATGTAGCGGCGTCAGTAGTAATAGTGGTGGTAGCGATGGGTCGGCCGCTTGGGTGGGGGTGCTGTCTTCGCTCGAGTGGTCGTGAGGTGGCTTCGTTGTGGGGTCGGTCGGGTCGGCTTTGGGCTCTTCGTGGTCGTCGTGGTCGTCGTGTGTTGTGGTCAGGGCTAGGGACGGGGCTGGGGAGAGCGGCTGGTCGGGTCTGAACAAAAAGGGCTGGGGCAGAGCTGGGCGGTGATGTCCACGGGCTCTCGGCCGATGGACCAGGCGTACAGTTGGCTTCGACGGTGCAAGGCGAGGATGGGGATGAACCGCGCCTCCAACCAAATATTACGAGGTGGCATGACAAGCGATGTAACACGGCGACACAACAGAAACAGAACGACACGGCACGAAGTGGGCACGGCAGCAGCCTCAGCGGCAACATGCTAAGGAACCCTTTCTGTTTTGTGCTGCAGGTTGTTGCGGTTCTGCTGCAAGCTGAATTATCGTCATGCAGTTGCTTCAGTGCTACACCAAGTCACAGTGAAAGCCTGGGGGCGTATCCGATATCATCGACACGTGTCGGTAACATTGGCCTCGTGGAAGATCCGACAGCGCCAGCTATCATCGCCATGTCAATGCCCACGGCGGTTACGTCGGTCCACATGAACTGCTTCCCCGCTATAAAAGAACAGACCACATCGAGCCTCATCAGTGGGCACGGCAGCAGCCTCAGCGGCAACATGCTAAGGAACCCTTTCTGTTTTGTGCTGCAGGTTAGTCGATATACTTATCTACTAAATGCTATCGAAGCGATAACCGCTTCTTAGTGCTGCTGCTTTGCCCGCTACCTTTGATGAATGTCTTCAGTTATGTCATTTCTATATCGAGAGACCTGTTGGCGTGTGGGGATGTTGAGGCAAATCCGGGCCCTACTGAAAAAGAAATGCTTTTAGAATTACTGGACGGCCAGGGAAAGTTGACCTCAGCTATGGAAGCCTTACTAGTTCTCAAACCGATATTGAGCGGAACATTTCAGCTCTGACCGAACACATAGAAGGTTTGGAAAAACAGCTGGCAGATTTGAATGCTTTGAACAACCGTGTGAGTCTAATAGAGGACACTGTCGAGAAGGTTGATAAACAGTTATCGGCACTTCTCTACAAAGTCGATGACTTGGAATATAGGAGTCGCAGAAATAATTTAATGATATACGGATTAGATGAGGAAGACGAAGAAACAGCAGCTGAACTTGAAAGTAAACTGATTACTGAGGTGTTTCAAGAAAAATTAGGGTTAACTGTCTCTGGAATTGATAGGTGTCATCGACTTGGTCGAAAAAATATAGATAAGGAACGTCCTGTGATAGTCAAGTTTATAGATTACCGAGAAAAAGCATCGGCATTAAAGTCCGCCTACAAGCTAAAGGGATCCTCAATTTAAATTTCTGAAGACTTTTCTACCAGAATGCGGGAAATCCGAATGCACCTGTGGAAGAGTGCCGCCCAGGAAAAGAAAAATGGAGCCAAGGTGAAATTGGTGTACAATAAATTGTCCGTTGACAGTATAGTGTATGGCTGGGATGAAGTGAAACATGCCTGTTTTAAGTGAAACAGCAAAACCAACTGACAGCAAAAGCCCGTTCCCAAATCGCTAAAAATATTAAATATAAACTGCATAAGCATATTAAATAAAGTTAGTGAGTTAGAAGGAATTTTACTTTGCGAAGATCCAGATATCGCGGTTTTAACTGAGACATGGTTAAACGAAACCATTTACGATAGCGAATTCGCACCAGCTGACTACAGTGTACTTAGAAAAGATCGTGGTAGCAAAGGAGGAGGAGTCGCCATAATCTTCAAAAATTATTTAAATATATTGAGCATGCCTGGAGTGCCTAATATCGAATGCATTTTCTGTAAGGCTTACCACAACAATGTCCGGTACATTGTTGGATCTTTGTATAGGCCTCCTTGATCACCTGTCAGTGTTTTAATTCATCTAGCAGATTATATGAGAACTTTTATTAAGCCAAATAATCGAATTATTTTAGCAGGCGATTTCAACTTACCGGACATTGACTGGCCAAATTTCGCAATCAAAACCTATAGCGATGAATCAAGTGAGGCCATGCTTGATATAGCGTTCTCATATGACTTGACACAAACTGTAGAGCAGCCGACCCGAATACAAGGAAGTTCAAAATGCACACTAGACCTTTTTTTTTTTTTGTTTCTGGCACAATTTTAGATACAGCTAAATGTGTAGTCATACCCGGTATCTCTGATCACCAAGCCGTTCTACTTACTCTTTCCGGCTTAACTGTTGATAAAAATTGCTCAGGAATGGATTTTAGCAACTTCTCTCGAGCTGATGATGTTTCCATTGTCGATGTTCTTTCCTTCAACTTTGATACATTTTGTAATAGCACTGACAGTGTTCACAAACTTTGGGACCGGATTAAACCTCTGGTACATGAATGCATTGAATGCCACGTGCCGGTTATTGTTAAAAAGATAACAAAAAAACCCATGGATTTCTCGGGCGACACTGCAGCTAAAAAGAAAACTGAAACGGATGAAAAAGAAAAAAGCAACTAGCGATTCTCCGGAATTAGAACAAAACATCAGTTTGCTTGACTCTCAGCTCAAACAGAACACTATCGCTGACAAACAGCGTTACTTTGAAGAATCGTTACCCAAATTTATCTCTGAGTCTCCCGGGAAATTCCGGCGTTTGGTCTCCCCAACATCAAAGGTTAATAATGAGTTTGAAATCAAAGGTGTTTTGGTCAGTGATGCACAAACAGTATTGCACAAACAATGGAACGCAGATTGATGCCGTATTTATGGACTTCTCGAAAGCTTTTGATAAGGTTACTCACGAAAAGTTAATTTATAAACTGGATAAAATACTTCATAACAAACAATTAGTAAAATGGATTTCAGCCTACCTTTCAAATAGAAAACAATTCGTTGTCTTTAACCATCATTCTTCTGACAGGCTTACAGTTCACTCTGGCGTCCCTCAGGGCTCTGTTCTTCGTGCTCTGTTGTTTTTAATATATATTAATGATATTGTCGTTGACATTCCTGTAAAAATTAGACTTTACGCTGATGACTGTGTTATTTATACAGAAGTGAGAAATGTATCTGATCAACAACTACTTAATAGTGCGTTACAAACAGTTTTCGCATGGTGTGAAGCATGGTAAATGTCCATTAACTTTGAAAAAAACTCATAAGAATCACTCACAAAAAGAAAGTCTTACCCTTCGATTATTGTATTAACGGCATGACACTAACTGAAGTGACAGAATATAAATATCTAGGGCTCTGGGTCAGTAACAATCTTAGTTGGAATAAACATGTTGATCTCATAACGTGTAACGCTTTCCGTAAATTCTTTTTCTTGAGACGGGCATTGCAGTTGTCTACCCCATCTGTACGCCTGCTTGCTTACAAATCTATTGTTCTGCCTACCTTAGATTATGCTTCAATCATTTGGGACCCGTTCACGCAAACTAACATGAATAAGTTAGAGAAAGTTCGAAAGAGGGCGGCACGATACATATATAACAATTACCGGCGTACATCAGTAACACACCTTTTCATTCAAGCTGGCTTTCCGACAATAACTGAGCGAAATCGTTGTGCACGACTTAAATTTCTGTACCAATTAAATAAAAGACACTACAGATCAGAACTCCCCGATTTGCTTGATTTTTCGTCCGGATACGCAACCCGACAACGACACCAGCTAACTTTAACTCCTTTTCGCGTTCGAAATAACTGTTTTAAATACTCACTCCTTCCACGAACTATTTCCGATTGGAATAACCTCACTAACAATGAAGTGCTGCAGCCATCACTGATGTTGTTCTCGTAACATATCACCTAGTTTCTTTTTATTGCATTCCTTATTTCACTGCTGTGTTGTATATGTTTGGTTTTATTCCTAATTGTGCAGAAGAGCTTCAACTTGCACTGTAATTATTGTTTTTGTCTGTTTTGTTAAACTGCTTAATTTGTATTCCCACCCTGCTAAAATCCCAACACTGGGATTGCAGTATCAATAAATAAATAAATGAACGTGATGACATCACGATGAAATATGCTTTAATGGCCAGCGGGCCTAGCGCGAGCACTCCGCCCCGCGCCACTGCCCGCTTCGTCGTCTTCGTAGCAACATGTATCTGCACGAACGGACCATTTCCTAAAAGTGCGTGAATATGCTTGCAGAATAAACTTATTTAAGAACAGCTTCTTCCCTAAGACAGTACATGAGTGGAATGGTTTACCTGAAGAAATTGTTTCCGGGACCCATTCGTCTTTAATCCAGGACCTGAAGAATATTCTTTTTTAATTGGTTTTAGCATTGCTTTCAACTTCACATGTCTGTATTTCCGGTGTCCTCTAGTGTGA
>JAJIZL010036497.1:49505-64906 GCA_023969395.1 Amblyomma maculatum
CCCCCCCCCCCCTACACTAATGCCTGCAAGGGCGCTGTAGGTATGTATATAAATAAATAAATGCATACGTTCTTTGTCCCACCCCTAGGGTCTGGAGGTCCCCCCTCTCTCTTTGGTGTTCTTCCTTGTCTTTGTTGCGCTCATCTCGGGCTAACATGTATAACTTTCTCTGTCTCCTTATTACCAGACCCCTCTATATAATTCTTGTTTATTCATCAAACTTTTCCTGCTTCTTCAAGGTGAAGGTAACACACAAAGCAATATGTGCTCTCGGCTTCGGCTGAGTAGCAGCCTTATACATATGCATGTAAATAGAGGTGTTTTGTTTAATAAAAAAAAAAAAAGCTAAAAAATCTTCCACGGCGCAATCGGTTTGCGCGTTCAGCTCTTAACCGGAAGGTTGGAGGTTTGAGACCTCCCGGCCGGGGGCGACCGTGTGAGTTTGTTTTTTTTTCACCCCTCACGCTTAGCCCATGTTCCCATCTTCAGGGCTGCTGGTCTGTGTAGAGCTCCTTTCTTTCTTTTTTTTTTCTTGCCCTCGGTGCAGTTTTCCTTAGCAATGACTGCAAAATCCAGCGAGGAATCCCTCGTGTGCATCGTTGGTTTTTGTTTTGAGTCCCAGTTTTCTTATTTAAAAGCTGAACGATGCCAAATCCGTTCATATCGTTTCACTTTTCAAATGGCATCGCCTCCCTCACACCCAGCGTCCGTGGCGCAATCTGATTCCGCTTCCGGCTTTCGAGCACGACGGACGGTCTGTGTGCATCATGAGCTCCGTTAGAGCGGTTTCAGCGGCCCTTGCGTACCGTCGTCCCAGAGTCCGTTATCCGATTTGCGTCGTTTTCAATAGTGTCGTTTTCGCCATCACCTCGAGTCACCTGATTATTGTAAACATCAGGGCCGGTAGTGAGTTCAGATGCTATCACTTCCGGTTCCGTCGTTTCCACCATTCCGATGAGGCCTGCGAGAACGACGAAAACCAAACTTTTGAAAACGACTCAAACTAAATACGGGTTTAGAAATGTAGTAAGCCAGGGTTACGTCATCATTTTACCTTAACTGCTAATTGGGTATGTCGTGTAAATACTGTTCTTCAGCACGCTGATGGGATACGTTGAAGACTTTCGGCCCGCCGAACTTCTTGCGCTAGGTGCATAACGGTGCACTAGGTGCAGGCAAGGACCTGCAAACCTGCCGAATGCATTTAGAGACATCTAGCCGAGGTGGAGCGAACGATCAACAAAAAGTGCGTGATTGTCTACCCGAACCAACAGGACCATGGAGGAAGGAAACAACTTAGGTGAGGCCCTTGCCATTCCCAATGCATTGGAGAAAGTGTGGCGGAAGTGACGTCAAAATTTAGGGTTAGCCAAGTCGGGCCATTAGCAACGGCGACGCTGTTGCTATGAAAACTCGGGCCACTAGCAACAGCGTTGCTAAGGGCCCTAGGTACGTGAGCTTCGCGGAGAAAGAGAATACGGAGGGTAGACTTTGCAGCGTCTGGTCGCGGCGCGGCAGCGCTGGCTTCAAAAAAATGACGTCAGGGCCTCTCCTAAGTTCTATCCTTCCGCCATGAACAGGACGTACGCTGAAGCTACTTCGGTTGCTTTTCCGCGTGCGTGAAGAAGACGTTGTCACGTGGACTTTTTCATGTTTCGCAGGCGTGTTTTTTTTTTTTTTTTTAACACGATAAAAAAAAAAAAAAAAAAAGAGAAAAGGACCACCTGAGATATATCGTGTATATTTATAGGTTTCTGAAACCGCTCTTCAGCTATGCGCGTCACAGTAAGGGTCTGCCACCAGTATTTAAGAAGTCGAATAATTGAAGGTAATTAACCAGTAATTTAGGTCAAAATAAAAATAGCGTGAGTAACTCTAGGCTATTTCCAACATTATGTACGCAGTTCCATCCGTGTCTGAAGGGCCTTTCATTTTCAAAACATTGGCTCGAGCTGTGTGGGCAATCTGTATATGTATATATATTTACTTCGTAGCTACACCAGAAGCGCATTCTAAGATAAAGTGCACTGGTGAGTGTGGTGACCGCTAACAATTTAATTCTGCTCCAGCGCTGCTCACAGTTCGCGACCACTGCATAGAGCTTTGCCGCCATCTCTCGCCATAACTTCGAAACCGAAAGACTCGCTTGAGCCACTGCTGACATCTGGCGGTAACGTTTAGAAGTATACGTTTTTTTAGTGCCCTGCTAGATGGCGCTACATGCCAAATTGATGACGGCTTGTGTTTTTTTTTTTGTTTTATTTTTTGGATGCCTTGCCGCTTCTTGAGTCACGCTCTCCCTCGAGACCGGCCGTGCTTGAGTATGACGTCGCACATATCGACTGCACTGCCTTCCACGGTTGCCGACGCTCAATGCGCAGAGCTAGTAACGCAGAGGCGCGGTCGGCTGCTGCACCGCGCAGACAGTCCTAACGCCCAAATTGCGCTCACTGCGCTGGGACATGGAGAGTTGGGTGGTTGCGCTTCCAAGTGTTTAGACATTCATGAAGCTCGACTTTATGAGTAATTTGCTAATGTACAGCTCGCAGCCAGGCATTAAGTGCGGCGGCTAGCTTCGCAGGCCTCTTCATGCGCCGTGTACGTAGGACGCCACGCCTCTGGTTAGTTAAAAATGAATGAAGTTGGTGATTTGCGACGTCCTCCGGTGCTGTGAGCAAGTGGCAGGCCTTACTAGGGTTCAATATTAAAAAAGGGGTGGCCCAGGAGAGAGGTCTGTGTGGCTTCGGCAGCATTAATACCCAACCGCCAACACCGCTCTCGGGCATATAAGCCGTCAAGTCGTGACAGGAAAGAAAATAACCCCGCAGGTGAAGGCGCCGAGAACGCCGGCTGAGAGAAGCGGCGTAGAAGCGTTGACAAAGTGGAACATGTTTGACTCGTTGCGCGGCAGAGGGCACACAATGCGAGGCAGCTGTTGTCTCTGCCACAATGTGGCGCTGCGGTGTTTTGCGCCAGACTCCAGCAGCAAGCTGCGTTCCCGGGCGTTCCACTGCTCGCATGCTCGCGGCGGCGGCGATCAATGTTTCATGGAACCGCCTCCATCGACCGCGCCGAGACCCCCCTCCCCACGTACTGTGCACCTTCTCGCTGCTGTGCCGTCCTAGCCTAACGGCGCAAATTATGAAATTGTGCGCAAATTACCGCGCCGTCGAGAAAGCGTCGTGTCGAGCGGCGCGTTCGCGCGCTCCCTGTTTTATTCATCCGACACGGCTCGCTCTAGGTGGGAGCGGTAAATATGAAATGGCGTGCTTTGGAAATTTAACGCCATCAGAGCGCGGCCCTAATGCCTCGCGCCATATCACTGCGCGTCTCGCGAGTTTTCGGCACTCGGACCACTTTATTGTCGCCCCTTATTCGGCGCCATTATAAATGCAGTGGCGCTCGCTTCCAGTGGTTGTTAGCCAGCGCGCTGTTCTTATTGCTGTTTAAACTGTTGCTTAAGGAGGTGTTAGGCGCAACGCGGCCGCCACATTATGCCTCGAGGACGAGGGTGCGTCGCAAATGTCGCTCTTAATCTCTCGCAGCGCAGAGGTGCATGCTCGTAAAAGTGCGCAGAAGTGTGCGGGGTGCGCTGATTAAAGTGGAAATTACCCGCCATTCTCTAGAGCACATTTGAGCGCGGCTTTTATTCTGCCCTAGCAGGCAACCGTTGGCAGTGATTGCCCGAGCACGATTTTCGCGGGTCTGTTTACTTATTCATTTTTCTCGTTTTGGGGGAGGATTCTCCTTATGCCTGCTGGGAAGCCTGGAGCCATTAGTACAACAGCACGTTTCTTAAACAACCTAAAAGGGCCATCAAGAGCAACGTTACAGTTGTCTTTGGCTGCGCCGTCAAGTTATTCAAGAGGGCTTGCTGCCAGTGTTCGTTGTGCTTGCATGCTCGACTGTGTTCTTCGGAGGCAAACAAACTCGAAGGTCATTGCATAAGGGAAGCTCCAGCCCACCATCAATCAGCACGGTAATTTCAAGTTAGTATGTTTATGGGGGAAGGGGGGGGCGGGTTATAATGTATTCGCCGCTTCTTTGCATGCTTGCACTTACTGCCGCTCCAATCCTTCCCTTAGTAACGAATACATATTCGCCACACATTACTTCCACCACACTTCCGTTTTTTTTTTTTTTTTTTTTTTTTGCCATGCAATTTTTTCTGAGATTTATCTTTACATGGCTGACGCTGTCAGACGCCCCTTTAAAAGCCACAAGTGCTATTCGTAGTTTTCATCCCGAAGGGTAGCAATTTCAATGTAATGCACCATGGAAATCGAAGTTACCTGTTCGTCGATGAACTTATCTGAAACCGTGCTGAAATTTCCTTAAACAATTAAATTCTTTAGAGGAACTTTGTAATTGCTGTTTAAACGTTTATTTCATAAAATGAGCATAGTGTATTAATTAGGGCCGTCGACGCAGATCAGGGCGGATACCAGTAGTCAAGGAAGTCACTGGTTCGCGCAAATTCGAGTACTATAGCCGAACTACTTGTCAGCCCTCATCAAATCTTCGCTGGTCACGGCTGCCCCCACTGCTCGCATGCTGTTTTGTAACTAGTTATCTGCTCTATTTTTACTGCTTCTTAATGCGCCGCCATTCTGTTACAGTTCTGTAGAGCATGGTGCTACCCTCCTTTAGCTTTATATATTGGGCCCCTTGACTCTCCCTACAACTTGCAAGAAGTTTATAGACTGTCTCACTTAGCGCAGCGTATATGCCCTTTAAGCATCGTTTCTTTCTGGAAATAGCAGTTAGCCTTACATATATTTTGTCTTAACTTCAAGGCACTGCCTAATAAAGTCCAAGCTACAGATTTCATTTGGAAGCTCAAAGCTCGAATGCTAATCATCTTTTTTTTTTCTTCTGATAAATGCGCTTGAAACCCAGTCCACAACCTGATAACACAGTGGCGGTTCATGCCTCTAATATTTTTATGATGATCGCGAGTGATGTTTGCCGAGGGCATGAATTTTCTGCCGTCAGGGACATCTACACCATCAAACTGAACCCCAGCGAGAAGGCCACTCAATAAACAGGGCGGCACATTTAGCTAAGTTATTAAAGTGTACTCATCTTGCATTGAATAGCTTTAGTAAGCGAATGCGTCTTTGGTAACTGAGCTCTGGAGAATTTCGCCCAGTCCAGTTGTTAGCGGGATGTTTCTGTGCCTACTTGAACAGCGGGTTCAAAGTGCGCGTGCGTGAACGCTAATATGGAAATAGCATTCCCGCATGCTCGAGGTTTCCAGAAGTTAGTTTCGAGGCTTTTGTGCATCATAAAGTACAAATATTACGGCACCATTCGAAGCAAGAGCTGCATTCTTCAGCCGAATGGGCAGTCGTTGTGGTCCTGATCTGAAAGTTTGTCGCAGACGGAATACTAGTGAAGGTAATGTAAAATTCTGGCAATAGTCTCTTTATTGACAATTTGAAATTGCTTAAACCGTTTTTTTTTCTTTTTTTTTTACGTTTTGACGTTTAACGTTTGTTTGCTGATACAGCTGTGAAAGTCAACTAAAGATATCAGCCTAAACAGGCAACACAAAACTAAGCATAAATGAAAATCTGCATTTATGCAGGATATCACAGAAGTTGGACATATACTTCCAACTTTTTCTCGCACGAGGCCTCCTTGCCCCGAGGCCTCATTGCCACGATGGTGCTAAATGCCGATTTAATAGTTCGCCTGAAAAGTTTAAATTCTTAGTAATCTATATTTTGTGAGAAGCCATCAGAACTGCAATGTTTCCCGATTTAATGAAAATACCACTAATAAGACCTCTCCACAAGAAAGTCGATAAAAGTGAGATGAAAATTACAGGCTAATTATAATTTTGCCAACTATCTGAAGTGCATCAACAAAGGTCCAAATAGATTTCGCTCAAAAGTTGATTTGATCTCAAAAATCAATATGACCTCTTCATAAGTCGTAGCACAACGACTTTGTTGCAAGATTTCATAAATTTCGCAGTTGGTCGCAATAAAATCGTATTTGTTTTCTTGGTTTTTTTTTGTTTTTTTTTTGCCTTAAAAACTCTAATGAAACTGCAGAGCATAAAATATTTATTTTAAAATTTGAAGCTGTTGGCTTCCGCAGTCATTACAAGAATCACTTTCCAGTATATTTGCTGAGTGATTTCAAGCTGGTGAGGATAAATGATATAAACAGTAAAAAGGCAATAAAATATGATAATCCTCAGAGCTGTGATTTGGTCCAGTTATCTTTAATATGTATACGAAGGATATAGCGAACCTTCCACGAAACTCTAGAATTTTTCAATACACGCACTGCACCTGGGTCTGACCGATGACATACGCCAAGATGTAACATACTTGGTTCAAAAAGGCTTATGGGATGGTGTCAGAATATTAAATATTTCTGAACAAGGAAAATACGCATGTAATATGTTTTGACAGGCAAAATAAAATATTTTCAACTCCAACTTGTATTTGCACAGTGGCAGTTGCAAAAGCTGTAATACATGCCGGTATAAATAGATATGGTACGACAATAAAATATCTAGGCTTGCATTTAACGACACTCTCACGTAGGTCCCGCTTTAAACTTATTGCGAAAAAACAGCTAGCAGATCGGCGTTGCATACTGCCAAAGCTCATCTTGAAGAGTCCATTTGTGAAAAACAGTTTACAGATCTTTGGGAGAATTAGTACTAAGGTATGAAATTACAGTATATATGGCAATCTATTTGTGCACTACATATACTAAACTCATAATTATTACAGCCAAAATATATTGCATGAAATGAAAAGCAGATATGACACATCAGTTGATAATTTATATTTTTAGTCTACGGCAGATGATTACATGCACTATTAAAAAAAAACACAGTCTAACACATTCAAAAGTAAGGACTATGAAGACGAAACTTCGGTACACCTAGGGTTTTCATAACCTATGGAAAATGAACCAATGCATTACTCGTTCAGGTACTTATCACTCGATGCAATAACAATTTTAGTAAACAAAGCAACCAGACAGGTGGAAGATTGGGCACCGCTAAATGTGCAGTGAGTTTTTCGGTCAACGGTGTCTGTAGCTAAAAGGGCTTCGATAAGTCTTTGGGGGAAAAGAAAGGACAAAGAATTAATATTTTTAAACCTTTGATTTGTGAAGTTTTTTGAGACCATATCTTTATTTATTCAAATGCAGTGTTGACGACATGCAGTGGAAAGGACTGCACAATATACTTGAATTTTTTTTTTTTTCATTTCCTTCTTTCATGCTTTTTTTAATGACTGGTAGATTCTATGAATGATGTTTGACTTCTTTTTTGTGTTCTGGAGAAAAAGGACTTAACGCAGAATTGTAACTGTGAGGAAGCTGATGCTAGAAGTAAGGAATACGTATACGTCATGTGTAAATGCTTCTATATGAATGCTTGTATGGGTTGTATTTTTTTTTTTCGAGGAAGAGCAAGTGCTCAAAATACATGCTGATGCATTTTGATTACGAGTAGGCTGTGTATCAGCATGAATGAGCTCGCTGCACCGAACCGCGTAAAAGCGACATATCTTTGGAACGAAACGTTGTAAAATTAAGAAACGGTTGATGTCCACAAGAAATTCCTATTGCAGTGAAAATTATTTCATGATGTAATAATTTAGCGATGCAATTATTTACTTTATGGTAGTAGTTTCGCAGCGAAACTAATTAACTATACTGTTGAAATTACTATGGTTAAGACAGCAGTATTGCTCTTTGTGCAGGCAGGAATTTCATCCTTCGAAGTAGCACACGGGGCAACACGAGCGAGTAGCGGTGTGAGCGCACCTCTGCCACATAAGAACTGAGAAAAAAACATTGCGTAGCTACTGACACTTCATAGGAGCAGAGAAATTCCGAAAAGCAATTTTACGTTTTTAAGATGCACCCAAAGCTGAAAATGTTTTCAAAAGTACAAAACAGGGTTTTCCTCAAATGCACACGAGTAGAACGGCTGTTCATCATGACGATAAGCTCCCCTATCTTCAGTGCAGGACAAAATTTTCGACACCCACTTTGAAGCCCAGCATCGCATGCAATACATTAAAATGAAAAATCAGAAATGATACTGCGAGCTGCGTCTAGCGCAATTGTCGCATAGGTAAATATTCAAAACTATTACTCGCAAATTACGCTCTGGAACTGATTATAATAGAATGTCACTACTTTTGTGATCAGTAATAGTAACAGCAATGTAACTGCATTTTCTCAAATATACATTCAATTATTATTAATTTTAATTTTAAATGATTAGTTCTATTAATTTCAAATTAATTACTAATGCTTTTTAACTACTTACTGACCATGATTTTGTCACATATGATTTACCGGAGAAAACTGGTGTTGCAGGCTTTCGCTATGATCGACCGTGCATTAACGACAAAATGTGAACATAACGCGGCGCTGTTTTGCAATATGCTCTTGGTTCTAGCACGCTAAGGCCTAATAGCGCCTATTACTGCTATGCAGCTGTTCAGAACGTAACAAAGATTTCAAGGTTTGTCATGGTGCTTTATGTATTTTATCAAAGTAACACACCACAATATGTAAAATATATTGTTACGGGGAAATGGGTTTAATATTTACAAAATATACGGGGATTGCATGAAAGCTACGCACAGTCTCAAGCACAGTCTCGGCAAAGCTTGTCCCAGAAAGAGTCTACACGCCACCACTTCGTCCTCCTCTTTCACATGCTCAACCGTCCACTTTGTCCTTCTCTTTCACATGCGCAACACCGCGCGGCGCAGCGTAATTGACGTAACAGTTTCCCTCGGGACAGAGGAAGCTCGTCTTCGAGCGAGTCAAGCAGATTGGGGATAGCAGCGTTTCAGTTGTGCCACATGAGCCAGCTGAGTCGTCCGCGAGCATCGATTTGTCGATGTAACTTTAGCGATAACGTAAGTTACTTCACTTAAACGACTTACAACAACGAAGGGTCCGGCGTATTGCCACAAGAACTTCTGGTACAGTCCGCGGCGTCGCAATGGCGTCCAAAGCCAAACCAAATCTCCGGGTTCATAAGTTACTGCAGCCTGAGCCGCATCATACCGAACCTTCGTGCGGTCTTGGGAGGCGATAGTTCGCAAACGAGCAAACGACGCGCTTCTCCAGCAAGACAAAGACGTTGCGACACGGATGGGTCATCGTGCACCGAGAATGTAAGAATGGCGTCCAGGAACGTTGATGGTGAGCGCGCGTAAAGAAGGAAAAAAGGAGAATATCCGGCCACCTCATGCTTAGCTGTGTTATAAGCGTGAGTTATAAATGGTAAGACGGCGTCCCAGTTCTTGTGATTTGATGTTACGTACATTGACATCATGTTAATGAGAATCCGGTTTAGACGCTCGGTAAGGCCGTTTCTCTGAGGGTGGTAGGGAGTAGAACGACGGTATTCGGAGCCACAGAGCCGTAAAAGTTCTTCCACGATATCTGCAGTGAACTGCCGACCGCGATCACTGATGATCACTCGGGGGGTGCCGTGGCGAAGTACGATTTGGTGTAATAAAAAGTTCGACACATCGGTTGCTTTGGCAGAAACGAGTGCAGACGTCTTCACATACCGGGTCAAATAGTCAATAGCTACGATAATCCAGCGACGGCCATCAGACGATTTAGGAAAGGACCAATCAGATCAATCCCAATTTTCTCGAAAGGCGACTAGGGGGCTTGACAGGTTGAAGAAGGCCAGCAGGTGGTGTGGTGCTTCGTTTGAGACGTTGGCAAGGAATACAACTTGCTATATAGCGCTTCGTTGTCGTGTACAACCTTGGCCAATAAAAGCGTTGTACCCTCGCGAGAGTGCGCGCAAAACCAAGATGACCTGAAGTGATGTCGTCATGCATCGCATGTAGGACAGCATTGCGAAGAGAAGCCGGGTACCATCAGTTGAAAAGTTCTTTTTGAGGAGCAGACCATCTTGAATAACAAAAGGTGTAGATGCTGAATTACGCGCCTTATCAAACAACGGTCTTGACATTGCTCTTGCCGGAACTTTACGAGGTCTGCTAATGTTTCGGCCACAGGCGCCAGGCAGTCGTCCAGATCATCTTTATCGACTGCCGTGCATGGAAGAGGAAATCGGGACAAACAGTCAGCGTCGGCGTGGCGGCGACCACTCTTATAGGACACAGAAAAGTCATATTCCTGTAGACGTAATGCCCGGCGAGCTAATCGACCGGAGGGGTCGCACAGGCCAACAAGCCAACACAGGGAGTGATGGTCAGCAATTACGTTGACGTAATGGCCGTACAAATATGGGCGGAACTTGGTAACGGCGAAGATTATGGCGAGACATTCCATTTCTGTCACTGTGTAGTTGCGTTCTGCTTTCGTTCAAAGTGCGGCTTGCATATGTGATGACATGCTGGGCGCCGTTTTGGAGCTGGATGAGAACCGCACCAACGCCCACGCCGCTCGCATCGGTGTGAACCTCGGTGGTAGTAACACAGGACATGATGTGAGCAGAAACTTCAGCTGTCGTAACGATGACTTGCATTCCAAAGACCATACAAACGGAGCATCTTTTTGCAGGAGGGAAGTGAGCGGATGGGCAATTTGGGCGAATCCTTGAATGAAACGGCGGAAATATAAACATAGCCCCAGAAAGCTTCTCAAACGCTTTACGTTTTGAGGTTTTGCAAAGTCTCGCACAGTACCCCGCCGGGGTGGTGCAGTGGTTACGGCGCTCGACTACTGGTCCCAAGGACGCGGGATCGAATCCCGGCCTCGGCGGCAGCTTTTTGATGGAGGCGAAAAGCAAGGCGCCCGTGTGCTGTGCGATGTCAGTGCACGTTAAAGAACCCCAGGTGGTCGAAATTTCCGCAGTCCTCCACTACGGCGTCTCTCATAGCCTGCGTTGCTTTGGGACGTTAAACCCCACAAACCAAACTAAACAAAACCAAAACAAAGCCTCGCACAGCAGCAATCTCTTGGGGGTCGGGCCGAATACCTTCCTGATCCACTAAAAATCCAAGCACCAAGGTCTGCCGTTCACCGAAGTGACACTTTTTTGAGTTCAAAATTAGTCCGTCTTTTCGGATACAGTCCAGCGCAAGACTAAGTCGCTGATTATGCTCCTGAAATGTCCTTCCATAGATGATGACGTCATCTAGGTAGCACATGCATACCTCCCATTTTAAACCACGCAGAATTGTGTCCATAAATCGTTCGAATGTCGCTGGTGCATTGCACAGTAAAAAGGGCATCACGTTAAATTCATAAAGTCCGTCAGATGTCACAAAGGCTGTCTTTTCTCGTCCGACGGATGCATCGGGATCTGCCAATAGCCAGACCGAAGATCTACTGACGAGAAATAGGATGCCGATTGAAGACAATCTAAGGCATCGTCGATACGTGAAAGAGGATAAACGTCCTTTTTTGTAACGGCGTTTAAACGACGATAGTCCGCACAAAATCTCCACGAGCTGTCCTTCTTCTTCACAAAGATAACAGGGACTGCCCAAGGACGGGAAGACTTCCGTGTAACATCTTTCTTCAGCATGTCCTGGACTTGTTCGTTAATTGTTCTGCGCTCGACTAGTGATACTCGGTAGGGCTTTTGTCTGATAAGGATCGCATCACCAGTGTTGATGTTGAGTGACATAGGTGAATGTGGTGGAACAGAAAAATCGGCTTCTTGAGCAAAGTCAAACACAGAGGCGTAAGGTGCCAGAACTTCACATAATTTGCTGGTCGGATGACGAACGCGATTTGTTTATCATCATCCGCGTTATATTCGCGCTGTAATCAGGATCCACACGATGTTGCGGATGAGGAGACACAGACCGAATAGAAAGGACCTCGCAGGCGTCAGATGTAGCCAACTTGAGGCCGAATGGTAAACAAACGGGTTTTGACGAAATGTTCACAGTCCACAAGAGGGCACAACCATCTACGACGTCGACGACGGCACGGGGCACTAATAAACGTTTCTTCACGGCATTGTTCATGTCTGCTTCAACAAACACAGAGTGGGTGCCTGCTCGCTCGGCAGAGCAGTGAACCGGCACAAACATTGCAGCCATAGAAGGTAACACTACATCGTTGGAGACAAAAAGCACCGTCACTAGAGCTAGGTGTCTCCTCTACAAAAGCAGACAAAATATTGCGGCGCAGAGAAATTTCGCCTGCTGCGCAATCCACCGTTGCTCCACAATCACGCAGAAAATCAATTCCGAGAATAAAATCATGTGTGGCTCTTGTAAAAACTACAAATTCAATTCGAAACGTTTCAATAGCAATGACCACTGACACGCAGCAGAGGCCCACCGGACGCAAATGTCCTCCCCCAACACCGCGAAAGCTGGCACTTCGGTACCAAGCGAACATGATTGTCGGTTCAAGACGCTTTTTAAAACTGAAACTCATCACGGAAATTGTGGCACCAGTATCCACTAAAGCTAACGTATTTGCACCATTTACAGCAACATGCACTTTGTCCTTCTCTTGCACATGCGCAACTCCGCGCGGCGCAGCGTAATTGACGTATCAATATTAATAAATTATAGCATTTTACTTCGTGCGATGAAAAGCATTTTCGCCTTAACAGAATCTCTATCGGTTTGTACTCGTTATTCCATTATTTAGATGGCAAAACGCTTTTAGCGTTTTTTTTTTCGTGCTATTTTAATCACGGAGGCATTGTATTGGTCATTTTGCTTATGAAAACAACCATGTCTCTATTAATGAGCTGTAAAAGACTCTTTTCTTTATTAATCAGGCCAATTAGCAGTGCTGGCGACCAATGCAAAACGGTCTTGCAGTTCTAAACAGATATTGGAAAATGAGGGGCTCTTTATGAAATACGTGTGAAGAAAGCTAACTGTGGGGTATTTAACTGAACACAATATGAAAATGTCGTGCGCGGATACGTTGCTGATGGCAGGCTAACGCAGCTTCCCTTATTTTCACATTAACGACATACTAAAAATTTCTGCTGTTCACGCTGAATAAATATAGAATAGGTGGCAAAAAAAAAAAAGGCATATTAGTGTTCACACCTATAAATTACAACCAATGCACAATGGATCGTGTCTAGTATTTTCCTCCGGCGAATATCTCTTCCATCAGTTGCATCTAGCGCTATTTAAACAGACATAATCCCATAAAAGTATATGGCAGTAGTTTTTCGACCAAAATAAGGTGTTATTGAAAAACTAGCCATTGTAGTAATGATTTTTTTTTAGTAGATAACATATTTGGCCTGTGTAGTATTGGCCACATTTCACATTGTTAAATATTTCATTTATTCTAAAGCCTCTGTGACTAACCGTAATTGGTGTATTTTCGTGTTTCAAGCTCCAGGAAGTGGCTGTGCGGCACGCATTGAGGAGGGTGTAAACGAACTCGAAAGTTGCCTCTGGATGGCTTACACGCGCGAAAATAAAAGGTTACTGTTGTCGTCTTCGTTGGGCTGTCTCGTGTAAAAGATAAGAAAACTTTATTTGATAGCTGGCCCGTTTTAGCCTGCAATACGTATACCGCTCCTACAGCTTCAGCGCACTGCAGAAAAGCACGCTTGCAGTAAAAAGTGCTCGGCTGGCAGTTATGGCGAGTCCACTGTAAGCACCAGCTACCTTCGAAATGCAGCTCCCCAGTCACACGGTCATTTTCAAAGGCGATTGAGTTGATAGCCTTCGAGATTTCCAATCGCGATCGAACTCGAAGGAGTTGTGCCGCTGCTACACGGCAAAACTTGAAGCCTATTGAAATAGTTCTGGTGTTTGGCGCCAAACTTTTACGGCGCCACTATCGTTGCTTTCGGTTTTGCTTCAGGAACTAACTAATAAAATATAACTGTTACCTTTTTTCAGTAACTGCAGGTGTTTTATTTCTATTTCAAGAACAAATGTTTTTTTTTTTTTTTTTAACGCGTTGGCGTTCATACAACTGTGCTTTTCATTGTGTTTGTTTTTCTCGGCGGCGCATGCTACAGTAGTAAAAAAGAGTACATAAATAATACGCCTAAAAAAGAGCGATACTATTTTAAAATTATTACGGGTATTAATATTTTACCACGTAAATTAACGATATAAAATAATAACGCTCGTTCAGGTTTTTGTATCGTAAACGCGCTGTCCACGTGTGTGCGTGACGCTCCTCGGGTCAACGCTAGCAACCTTGCGCGACGTTCGAAGGCCTTCGAGATCTCGATAGAGTTCTGAGCTGTTCTATTGACTCGATAGACTATCGACTCAATGGCCATTGAAAACGCCCGTGTGGCATTTTTCGAAGGCCTTCTAGTCGATAGGAAGTCGGTTCGAGGGCCTTCGAAATGCCCGTGTGACAGCGGTATTAGCCTGGTTGACCACATCAGTATTTTTGCTTGACGCGTATTTCTCTGATTCCGCAAAATAAATGGTCAAGTAAAAAAAGAAAAAGGAAGAACGACTGATGGGTGTATACAGCTGTCACCCACTGAAGCACAAGCCCACGAGATTGCTCACAAGCTGTTCTTTCGAGGTCATACAACAACCCGTGTACAGCGGGTATGTATGACTCTCAAGAGTAGAGAGAGCGCGGTATCCGCATAATTTTGTGAAAAATATACCGTAGAGCGGGATGTCTCTAAGGGAGTATCCTTTGAACATCATACTCTTCAGCCACTTGTATAATTTCAGCTAATCTCATGTGTTGTAGAATAAGGTACATGAGGCACTACTTGACATACAACTGTGCTCAAGAATCTTTATTTGCGTTAAAAAACACACAATAAAACACATCTTACGACTGCATCAATAGCTGTCCATGGCGTATTGGTAAATTTTATACCATTTTACCCTGGTTTAATTCAGCATGATGTATTAGGTACTTCCTTGTGACTCAAATTATCAGCAACGCTAGTAAGAAGAGTCAAACATGGACTTGGCTCTGATTTAGTATCAGAGGCTACTCGCCAATCAGTGTTGTCATGACAAAGTGATGCGCGAATTCACTTGTAGCGGACATACATATCCATGTCCCAGTTGTATGACCTTTTATCTTTCAAAACAGGTGCCTATATTACAGGTGGAAATGTGCCAGGCTGCGACCATGCACGTGCGCACATCGTCCCGCACATTGAAGCTCCCAAATCACCAACAAGTCCAAGTTCAGTATTCTTTTGCATGGATACAGTACAGTACACAATACAAAATATTACAATGCAACATAATATATTTAATACGATAGAAACTTTATTAGGTGAAATGTTAGCAGATAAATATACCAGATGTGCCAAAGCCTCAATGCCTCTGTCTGAAAATTATATCACAGAAAACATGCCTGTAACAATGTCGATCACATTAATTTTAAGAATTGATGATGTAAAGATAATATGTATTTATTATTAACATTGTCACACTTTTACACACTGTTGTCTACTTTGAAGAAAGTTGAATAACTTG
>JAJIZL010036502.1:0-41553 GCA_023969395.1 Amblyomma maculatum
ACACACACACAGGTACATACTATTACACGCGCGCACGCGCGCGCGCACACACACACAATGACTCCACACCTTGTTGCAGCGCTGGGCTCCTTTTTTCCTGTACAGAAAAATGAAATTGGAAACAGCGAAACAACTTCGAACCTTAACTCAATAACTCTATCGTTTGCAATAGAACCTGAAGATATTACCTTGCGCGAGCGTTTTCGAATCGTAGTCAGACCTCGAGTGGTGAGCAAATCTACCTGTGCTGTATACATACAATTTAATCAATGTAATTTTGAACAAAAAGGGCGCATGAAGCAGCTTATAATATTATGTTCAGAAATAATACGTTTAGGCATTGCATTTAGCCAAGCATAAACTGAGTGCGCAGTGATACTAGACCTCCGATATTTAGAGGTGTTTCTAGCCGAGATGTCCTCATTGCTGGAGGGAAAATGGCTGCCTGATTTATTTAATGTTAATTGCAATTTGAGCGCTGCCTTTTTCTCGCAGCCTTCGAACACGATTGCAATCGGTAACTCGAGCTCTGTAGCATCCTGGCTGAAAGACAAGCAAGTTTTGCTCGGCAACGTTGCAGACGAGGGATCTTTCGAGTACTCCATGCTTCTGAAGAGACTCGGCGATATCAGGCGCGTCTTGCCAGAAGGTGCCTTTCCCAATATCACGGCGGAGATCTTACGCTTCTTCGCTGACCTTCCTCTTGGCGGACCCATCCAGGTAGGGTACATATTTCACTGACAGTTCGAAGAGACGCGGAGCATATCTGAGTTTATCACTGGCCTTTTTAGGCTAGCTAATGACAAGTATGCTTCGTATGCACTATACAGTGATCCTGAAAATAATTTCAGTTTTGGGGAAAAATATGGTTATGCAATTTAACAATATGGTTTGTACCCCGGACTGTTGTTGAAGCAGCAAAAATCCAAATATGTCAAATATAAACAAATGTGGGCTGCACCATGTATTTGAATCATTCAAGTTTTTTGTCGCCAGTGCTTTGAAGATTCGCGAACAAAATGCAGCAGTATAAGAAGATCCAAATGGCGTTTCTTAAAATGTAAATACCTTTGTGTAAACTCGACCATGAATGCGATGAATGTTCTAGTGCCCAAATTGCGTCCCACATGTGCACCATTTCTGAAACGTAATGCCTTCCACACTTGGACGATTTTTCGCTGCAGTTGCTTTTTCGATTTGTTACTAGTTAGCCTCGACCTATACTTCGTTCCACAAGCTTTTTGAAGCATTACGAAAAGTAGGAGTTATCTCAGTCGTTGATCAGCGTTCCACGCGCAACAGCGTGGAGCTGCTCCTATTCGCCTAGTGGCAACGGCGGCACAGTAGATCACGTGCAAAATCATCTAGCGCGCGTTACGATGATTGACTCAGATCGCCCTTACCTTTCATAGTGCTGCAAAAACTCGTAAGAAATGCCATCACCGGCGATGGAAGCTCTTCGCTATAGCTAGCCTTGGTGCATGTGCAGTAGCCAACGGATAAAATATCCGCTCACTTTACCTACATTTGTCTATATAGTAGCTTGTGATGGTCTCATCCTGGCAATTTTGAACCTATATGGCATAAGGTGTATTGTAGGCAGTAGCCACATGCAATGGCTAAGCCGGTGAGCTTGGCTGCGCTGCCACGTGCTCGCGCAACGCTCGCTGCGGCAAGCACGTGTCTCTTGCTCGTATCAATGTTCACCTGCAATAAATCCTGTTAACATCTCAGCACGGTGTCAGAAGTGGGATAATTACTATAAGCTTAGCCGGGGCTGCTTCGTCCCCATCAATCCAGAGGTGGTGGTCTTCGACAATGGTCCTGAGTTCTCGTCATCGGATTTCACCAAGTTGCTCGGGAATATGGAATTAAGCACCTCACATCAAGCCCATACTACCCTCAGAGCAATGGACTCGCTGACACTGCGGCGAAAATCATCAAAACTTCAATGAGAAAGACCCAAGACCAGTACTCGACCCTCTTATCCTGTAGGACAAGAGGGTCAAGTACGGGTTGTAGCGCCCCTCGCGCCACGCTCTTATCGCATGGCAAGGCACGGCGCTGGACATAGAAGAAGAGGTTGGCACTAGGCGCCTTGGCGCGAGAGGTGCAGTAAAAAAAGCAGTTCGAACCCGAACGCTGTCGGAGCTGGTTATACCTCGTCCTAGCTCCAACATATCTGGTGATCGGCGTCGACCACGCAAACCCGCCCTTTTACATGCATTCTACTGGCTCTACCACCCCTCCTACAGCCGGCGACCCGCCCGGGGACGCTTGGTATAACAACGCTTCGTTAACCGTGTTCAACAAGTCAGCCTGCCACCATTTTGGCCCAACAGCAATCATGCCAGGTTGAGGCGCATTTCCACTTGCGACGTATCACCAGCCCGGAGACCAAGTTGCTCCATCTCGTGTGTCTTCCCTGCCTTCTGACATCGCCGACGAATTAGCGGACATTATCGCCTCGCCGGTCACGGCCCGACCTTTTGACACGTTTAAGCCGGCTCTCGTTGACCGCAAATCAGCTTCCGAGCGCAGCCGACTCCAGCAGCTTCTCACAGCTACAGAACTCAGTGATAGCCATCCTTCGCAGCTCCTCCGTTGCATGCGGCAGCTGCCTGGAGACTCCCCCTCGGTGCCGGACAGTTTACTGCGTGAATTGTTTCTCCAGCGACTTGCGCAGAACATGGTCCTCGTCCTCGCGGCTGCAAGTGATGTCACTATTGACAAACTCACAGAACTCGAGTACCATGTTGCGCATTACTCAAGGCACACCAGCGTCAGTACCGTGACCTCTCCACCTTCCACTACTACCACAGCCTTCCAGCTCGTGAGCATAGAAGAGCGACTGGATGCTTTAGCCATGCGGCTTGACCTCGCACCTCTGCCACGCCGTTCTCCGCCGAAGTTCCCGTCCCGCCACTCCCAAGTACCATCTCCCTGACCAGAGCTCCAACCATCCGAAGCCGGGGACCAGATCAGTGTGATTTGCTCTGCTGTTACTTTCGCCTCTTTCAGAATTTTGGTGGCTGCAGCAGAGATTCTGCCCATATTGTAATTCCTAATTATTGCCTTAGTGTAATTGTCCCTATTGTACCATTTTGTGCTATTGCTATAACAATGGCAACTTATTCTGCCTGAGTTGAACTTGTGTTTTAGTGGTGCCGCACAGAACCAGGTCTCCACTCCCACGAACCACTACCGCTGTATGTGCTGCCTTGCTATCGTATTCGGCAGCGTCCGTGTTGAATCTACCTTCAAATCTGACTTGAAGGACCACAGCCCTCTTTGCTTCTACCTTCGTGAAATACCGGATGCATGTTCTTTGGCAGCGATGGAATTTTTAGTATATCCCAAGTTGTTCTAGCTACGATATCTTTTCGCTTTGAACACTTCGAGAATTCGAACCCAAGGCGCTCCATGGTTATTCTTCCAGTTTTGCATCTTAAAAGTCTTCGATGCTGCGACGCCGTGGCGGCTTCTATGAGCTCATTCAGAGGGTTGTAGACACGCAGCCTTAGATGCTCTACCGTCCAAGTGTTCGGAGGACGATCTGAGCGATTTTGTTCTCTTTTCTGATTATGATTAGGGATTTGTCTTTTTCTGCTTTGGTCAGTTTGAGATAGGGGGCAACGTATAGAGCACGGCTTATGACCAAAGCCAGATTCAATCTCAAAAGGTTTCCTCCTTTATCCCTGTATACTTGCTAAAGATGCGCTTGATTAGAAGGCACGTCTGACTGGTACTCGCTTCAAGTCTGTCTATAGTTCGTGTTTTTACCAGTTGCCTGTATGCGCAGCCTTAGGATTCTAATACTGTCTACGACAAGAATGGTGTTGCCACTCACTCGTAAAGCATTATTATAGCTCTTGAAAACAGCAGTGTTCCTTTTCCTTTTTTAAGATGAGATATAAAAAACATTTGATTTTGCTGTCAAGCCTTTTTGATCCAATCGGCTCGAGATAGTTCTTGATTATATATGTGGCCCTCTGAAGTGTGCTTTCCATTTATATATCAGATTCACTACCCCAGTTCACCCACAGCGTCAAATCGTCCGCATATATGGTGCGATGAAGGTTTGTGGTTCCACCCAGCTACTGGTATCTCTCCCTTGTCCCAGAATTCTTGCATATAAATAAGTCGCAAGATTTCAAAAGGAACCGACGTCAAGTTTCCTGGGCATTTGGTTGCTGGTTTTGTCTGTTCCGGCAGCTGCTTGGGTTTTGAGGCGGTTGATTTCAGCGCTCACTTCCCGACTGTGATGGGGCTGTCTAAATCCGGGTTTTCCAAGCCCACGTAGTCAGGGAGACTCTCAACCCCAGAACAGGTGAAGTTCAGATCCATAGCCTCGGCTATCCCTCCGACATTGTTTTCTGTAGATCTAATAGATGTTGGAGTAGCTGACGTTGTCTGGCACAGCTAATTTTGTAATCCATTTTATCTCAAATGTTACCCCAGTTTTGCTTGGTGAGTTCTATGGCATGCTGCTCAATTTTTTTGTTCAATGTTTCAAGTTGTTTTCGGAGATTCTGTCACCTCTTTTCTGGCTGGTCCTTTGCTCCAACTCTTTCTTTTTCTTCCGTAAGCTCACGAGATGTCTATCGGCGAATTCTTCATCACCTTCGCATTCAATCTATTCAGTAGCGTCCTGAACAGATTGCATATCCGCCTTGCTCCAATGGTTAATATCGCATGTCGGATCCTGTTCTGACCTGATACTTCCAAAGGCATCCCAATCGGTAGACTCAACTCTGTTCTTATTGATCACTGGTGGGCCATTGGGCCATTCTCACCTACAATCTCTAGATTCTTATAATCGATACCTAATTCTTCCCCCTTGCTGCACCATTTGACAGTGATGCCATTACTGACCAAGGTTATATCTGGTGTCGTCTCCTGGGATACGTTAATTTCTTCCTCGTCGGCCTCATCGAGTCCATAATGAGGATCAGCCCGTGTTGCTGAATTTTATCACAGAGATTTTAACCTTTAGGTTGCGTGAATTTATAACCCCATGTCGGATGGTGCGCATTAAAAAGGGATAGTTTTTTTAAATAACCTTTGTTTTCGTAAACTGATCGCAAAATCAGATTTGCACTGATAAACCTGTCTTGTTGGCATCTCAACAAGTTCGTTGTAGCATAGATCCCGCTCTTCCTCTCGATCGCGTTCATCGTGAAAATTGTGCTGGTACAGGCCATGTCCACCGTTGATGCCGAGGATTACGCTGGCGAACGCTGTCGAACGCTGTCGAACAAGCAATATTAACAGCCAAGGTAATAGAATGTTGAACAGCCACCGCTATAATTCAGTTTGTAGCTATACCAGCCGCAGAATTCGGTCGCCTTGGGTTTGGATTTCTCCAGCAGCGTATCGGTTTCTTCTGTTTTGTGTATTGTTATCTTTCACGCAGAAACTATTACAGTACTATGTTACATCAACAGCAGAAATAAAAGTAAGAACAATCCTTTATGCATTCCCTGGTGCTTTTGACTGCTGGCTTCTTTCGTCATGGCGACAATCACCTGAGATCACAGGTCTTGACGTGGCCAATGCCGCCTATGCTGCCAGTGTAATGAGCAGCGCTGCACGAAAAGGGAGAGACTACGCAATTGTACTACACAACTGCATGTCAGCGTTTCCTGACAGTGTTGCTGCCGTTTTCAAGACATACATATGGTAACCACCATGATATACTTGCCCTCTTACCTTAGGGCTTTTCTTTTTCAGGCGCGTTTTTGTTAGAAAATCAGCAGTCGAGCGGATCGCTTGGTCTCCCCCCTTTTCCTCAGTAGTGTACGTGGCCGTGCAGTGACTGCGGTATTGCAGCACCCAATTTTTCCTGCACGTATAGGTTTGGAACTTCACTTACTGAAGCTCCCGGCTATTAGAAAATGGCAGTCAAGTCATAACGTAGCCTAAGGTGTAAGAATAATCTTAAGACTTTTGGAAGTTTTTGATATTTTTTTCCCCCACATCTATTAAATGGTTGTTTAAACTGAAATATGTGCTCGAAAATTATCTGAAAATTTCAGCATCCATCGTGTGAAAGCAGGGCAGGTTTATGCTCTTGAGCTTTCTTTCTATCCATCTTGGTGGCGCAGATTATTAAAACCTTTTATACAATTTCACAAATTTCAATAATTGCTGTGATCGGTTGACAAATATATAACATAGGAAAAAACATCATGATCTAAAACGTTCCTAGCATATGAACGTAAATGAGGCCTTTGATGATAAAAAGTTTGTGGTGCAGTAAGATAATATACTACAGTCTCGAAGCGTAGCCACCGCTTGACCAAAGAGGAACTTTAAGTTCGGCCACTATATTTATCAGTCTCAGGGTTTTGCATTTTCAGAAGAGATTAAAATAAGAACCAACTTTCTGTCGTTCTGAGCTTGTTTCGTGTTTTTCTTAAAACATCTCTGAATTTGCCTGCCTTTTTTTAATTACTTTTAGGACATTGTTGATGAATACAAGAAAAGTTACCGAAACAATACTTTTGACGAGAAGACAATGTGGAAAATCATACTGGGAGATACGCTTGCTTACTGCCCGATGCAATACCTTGCTGAGATTCTCTCAGCTCACGGAAGCAAGGTGGGTGTCCTTTGCATTATTGTTGGAGCGATTGTCACCTATGCGCGCTTGCGCGATGTTTCGAAGTCTTACATAAAATCTCGAAATGCGACTTATCAGTGTTCTGATCAAAGCTAGTTTCATTTCAGAACAGCCGGAGATTTTTTATAAAAGAAAATAGGAGATGGGGAGGAGGAAGGGGAGGGGGTAGAATCAGGTAATTTTTATGGCGTGAGCCGTTATGCAGAGCACACGCTCAATGATCGCGTGGATGAAGTCCGCACGAGATCAGCGACTGAGGAAGCCAGAACAAAAATATGAGACAGTGGAGTGTTGTGGGGATAAGAGATAGATGGGAAGAATTATCGAGAGAAATCATAGTCCGGGCGCAGACGTTGAGAAAGAAAGAGAGGGGTGGGGGAAGTAATGTCAAGAGTGATTGCTGGAGTGGATCACGCCACCTAGCTACCAATAATGCCCACGTATTTAGCGCGGATTGCATCGATTATTTGTTATCTTTTTTTTTTTTTGGCTCTGTTAAACTAAAGTGATGATGTCTAACTTAGGAGGGTAAATATGTGGGCCAGTTGGTGAGACATAGGAAGATTAAAACCCGCAGCGACACAGGACAGAGGGACCGCTCTGGGTCGTCGCCTCCCTCTGTCCTTTGTCTGCTGCCGCTTGCAATTTTTAAATGATGATGAATGACTCCTACTGTTTAATGCTGTTGCAGGTGCACACTTTCGTGCTGGAGGAACGCCATGACTGCCGTGGGGGTGGACCTGCGCAGCGTTACGATGATTTGCATTATTTATTTGGAACTCCTCTGCGATCCAGGAAAGGAGAATGTGAGCTGGATAAGGAGCGAACCATGAACTTCATACTCCGCTGGGCCACGTTCATCAGAACTGGGTATGTGTGCAGAAAGTTTCGGTTGATAACTTATGACACGCCACAGTATACTTTCTGAGCAAGCACATTTGGGGTCGAGGCAAACCGTGAGATTTTGAATACAATTTCCAGGACTACCTTGCTTTCTATACTAGAGGAGCATGAAATGTTTAATAGGCTACGCGCTACGTCCAATTCAATTTTTAGCCGTATTTTTGCAATACTGAACATTTCTCGGTATATACCATGCCATGGTCACAACTATCTTCAAAAAAGTGTTCGATCTGTATTTGAACCACGCCCGACTACATTTGCCTGCCATCACTATCACCGCTTTTAGAAATGGAATTGTTTGGTTCTTCCAGCAAACAAATGCTTTGAGCGACGTCTGCCAGGTTCGATATTCTATGTTTATTTTTTTCCATTCTTTGATATAATTGGAAGTATCAAATGGTAGGTCTTGAACAATAAAAACTAAGTATTTCACACTTCCGCTGGATAAACGCAAAAGGAGAAGCCAACAGCCAATTCAAAGTTTGTATTAAGCCATTTTGCTCAAGTAGAAAGTGTAGGGGTACAAGCTGAAAGTACTAAGAGATAAGAAAAGCTACACATATTGCTTCGTTTTTTATCTCTTTTAATAACTAATTGAAACTAGAAAGACGCCTGTGATCGTCATCTCGTCTTATACGCGTTGTGTTTTTTGTGCCCTCTTCTCTAGTCTAGCCCGGCAACGTAGCTTAATTAGAAGTTTAGATCATAGAAATGAAACCGCATTCACGGTTTTACTGATCCTTGTCCTATTTTGAAGTGGCAGTAATGGTCAGTGCTGGGTGTTTAACTGAATTAGAATAATTAGCAATACGCAATAAAGCGACATCAGTGGCCGGTCTTTGAAGCATAACTTCCGCTCATTGTGCTATATCCCCGCTTCAAGCAAGCAGACTATTTGGTCCAATCTCTGAAGAGACTGCGAAACTATTCCCGCCACAGCTGGCTAACTAACTATACAGGGACTGCTGTCATTTAGGGGCGTCCATCTCGGGTTTACACCCGTGCATATCATGCTCAGCTTCCAAAACCAGGCACCCACGGTGAGACAGCTACTTCCGTTTATTGATACCAGGAGATATCCGAGTTGTTGGCTACTGGAGAACCGTTTTCACAGCCATGTTCTCTTTATTTGACGCCGACCCTCAAACTCTCTATGGCGAACTCTAATGTGAGCGTTATAATGGCGGATATACGTTTATACTGCCGCGGCACTGTTCTATGCAAGCCTGAATTTTAATCTAACTGTCGCTGTCGTCCCGATTGTTCTCGTTCTTTCTCCTGCACAGGGCACTTCCAACCAGTCGCGGATACAGAGCCTGGCCGCAGTTCAGTCCAAGGAATCCTGTAACAATTCTCGTCAGGCCTGGGAACGTTATGCGAGTAATGAAAACATTCCGAGCCGAGCACTGCGATTTCTTAAGAAGATACCTCCTTCCTAAGCATTTACATTAACCAGTCAATTATGTTTACGCGTGGCGTGTTTGCGTGCGTGTTCTTGCCACTGCACTGACAACGATCAATTCTTACGTCACAAATACGTCGTTATCGTTTAATAAACGCAACTCAAGACAAATGAGCTTGTTTTTGATATCATTATATAAACATAATAAGACCTGACGTTGTCGTACACTGCCTTCACAATGCATAATTCTTCCATAGGGATCTTCGAAAATAGCTGCAGGAATACGTCAGCGCCTTTCATAAGTTCGGCGTTGTGCAATCTATGTTCACTAACAGCGTAGCCTAAAGACTAAATAAAACTGTTTCGAGGCAGAAACCATACTTGCGAACAGACACATTTTAATTCGGAACAGACGCCGGAATGCAGACTCCTTGCTCTTTTGTCGCCGCGGTGCCGGTCGGCCAAGTGGCGGACGATAGAGCCATCTTTCATCCGGCGCCGACTGAGCGCCCCTCCGCCGACTTAAATCCCAACGCTCGACCTGAAATCGTCGGAAGTGCCTTTGGCGGCTGCGTCAGGTAGGAGGAATTGAGAGAAGACGGGTTTCTACCACTCGCCTCCGGTCCACCACTTCCCGCGATTACGAAAGAGAGACGACTTTGTGAAAAACGAAACAAGGCGAGGAGGAAGAAGGTATGAAGAGGGGAAAGGGCGAAAAAAAGAGTGCGTTTCCCATGGGTGCCAAAGCTATACAGGAAGGCAGGCCAACGTCGAAGAATAGGAATCTAGTACGATTTGCTTCCTGCAGCCGCTCTTGCTCCTCCTCACTCTCCTGCCCCTGGCTCGCTTCCTTTGGCCCAAGATGATTTATATCCAGAAGCAGAGTTCGCCTGTCAAATTATACCGTCGCTCGATGGAAGGGATAAAAGAATGGCCGTCCTATACAGCGGACGGGGCGACCGTCGTGTTTCTGTAGGAGGCAGCGTCGAGCCATATAAGCGGTACGCACCGGTTTTAACGGTGTATTTTGCTGCAAGTGCCACGGCGAGTGATGGCGTGATCAAACGGAGAAAACAGGGAGAGGAAACAGTGCTGGATACAAAGGAAAAGTATCCCTGCACTCGGTGCCAACTTGGCTCCTTCCAGACGGAACGAGAAGGAGGAGGAGGAGAAGCAGAAGCAGAAGAGCAAGGAGGAAGAGAGAGAAAGAGAATGACTCGCAGTGCGCTAAGATCGAGACTTAAAGAGTGCTCTTCTCCGAGGCTGTTACAAATACGGCTGCTTCCGAGAGTCCATTAGTCATCGGTCGGATGACAGTTTCATTATCATCCTTTTTCTTATTTAATGCGATAGGGCTCCGCATTGATTTGTGTGCGCAGTAGGACCACTTCTGCTGTTCCTGTCGATTGCGCGTGAGTTTTGAAGGAACGACTTTTCTTTGTTGTCACCCTTTCTTTTGAGCTTAATGATTAGCGCTGCAGTCGCACGTTTAGCACGTGCCAGGGAAGGCTTTATAAACTCTACCCAGAAATTTCACATTTGCTTACGCGATATTGACTTTTCCTAGTGCAACCGGACGTTTGCGTGCGCAGTTTGCGTCAAGGTTCTGGTCCACTATTTCGGAGAGGAAAAGTAGCATAACACATTTTATTTGGGAAAATGGTGCCTTCCTTTTTTTACCACCAACCAACATTGTTGTTTCAAGCGGCTAAACTCAGGCGCATGGTTGTTGAAACAGCGCTGGCTGAGGACAACAAAGCGGATTGTGCCGGCACACCAGCGTATGCATAGAGACTTCTATCCTACATCTGAGAAACAACTTCACGTTCGTCATGTTTATGATGACAAAATACGCTCGCAAATATGCTTTCTCAACAGCGTGCCACTCCGCCTCGGGCGTCTTCGTGCAGGCAGCTGCTCCCACTGAGCTCTCTAGACGGCGCGGCAGCCGTGAAATCCCTACAACCCAAAACATATTCTAGCGCAGACTCCTCCAAACGCGGCACTAAAGGCTCCGGGAGAGTAGACTGTGTAGCTGCAGCTGCATTGGTGTAGCAGTAATCCAATTGGCCGCATTCGCATCGCGTCTGTTACGCACTCTACTCGCCTCGCGAAGGAAAAGCTCAACGAACTCTGCTCCAGCGATAAGTGTCTGCCGGGGCGAGGCACTGTCGGGCGCGGACTGCATTTGCCGTCTTGCGACGAACGCCCTCCCTACGCGTTCTAGCAGCAAGCAGATAAATATCCGGGTGACAGCTTAAGACCACGCTCATTTCTCCTGCTTTGCGGCCGCGGAGCTGGTCGCCTACTGTAGCCGTCCCGCGGAGGCAACGGCGTTTTCCATCGCTCTAGTGGTGGCTGCGGGTGACAAGCCTGGCGTGAACGTGTGTTAGGGATAAACTAAATAGAGTAAGCGCTATCTGAGTCAAAGTTTGACATAGGCTGTTTCACAACAAATTGGTGGCGAAACGGTGCTTGTATTCACGCGTCGTCGCAGGGGGTTCCTCCGGAGCTTGAGAAAGCTATCTGCGTTTTCCCTTCTCTCTCGCTCCCAACCTTTCGGCTAGCAGGTAACCTCGGTAACACCAAACCTAACCAAACCTGAAACTAGCTCAAATTTTCCTGCAGACCATTGCACATTCTTAATATGGAGCTTAGTAGTGCTGCACCGAAATATTGGAACGTTTTCGTCTCCGGAACTAATGTTGCAAGCGGACTCGTGTTTTAGGGCGAAAACATGTTCCTCCATAAAGCAGTGCGGAAGCGCTCGAGATTGTTATGTATGAGTGCAGGAAAGTTGCTCGGTTTCGGCTACTCTCTAACACTCAGGGTGTCAGCAGAAAAAGAAACCTGATAGAAGAGGAAAGTCGCTTTGAGCAGTGTATAGTTATATCATGACCTCGGCCTCAGCGCACTCATTTTTTTTTTTTGTGTGTGTGAACGAAGGCGCTTAGAGAGAGAGATGCAAATTCCTGCATAAATTATTCAGAGATAAACATGCACTCTGCCGGCGTCTGGTTTGAGGCTGGCATTTGAGCTCAATGCCGGGGCAGTAGTGACGGTTATAGTTTAGGTAAGAGCCTTGCTTCTTTTCATTCTATTCTCGCTTGGAAGGAAAGGACCGTAGGTACGAACTGCGGCTGTGATCCTAAGACTGAAAGCACTGAATTGTGCCTACTGAGGTTTTCATGCTTCTCACTAATTGTGAGCCTCCTGCTCCAGGATTTTTGTGTTAAAGGCATTCAATTTCACCTTGTTGACTTTCTGCTTTCAAGACACTGGCCGCAGCACTAATTACAAATATTGCCGCGATCCACTGGAAACTTTATTTATTCTTTTCCTAAAACTGCTAAAATGTGGCCTAATCACTGCGATTCCAGCGCACGGATCGATTATGTATGCTTTGTTCATTTCTTTTGTCGCGAGACGCAGCCTTATTATTTTCTCTGTCGCGTAAGATGCGCCGAGGTGTATCTGAAAGATTCCAATCATACATGCATATTTCTACAATGTTCCAGGGTAAGCTAGTCACCGGTTGCGATTTTATCTCGATCTTTCTCTGCACCTTTATATTTAGCATGACGCGTGGAAAGGGTATTCGTAGATCGAGGACCGCTGAGCACGATTTTTGATATCGCTGTCGCCGATTTGCTCAGTTCTTTTACGGGTGCAGTCAGCCCAATAAAGAGTTGATTCCTCTGAAGAGCGTCTCCTCATTTGTTGCCGACGGCATTGTTACCACCACGTGACAATATTATGTTCATGTCGTCCAAAGGGTGCAGCACAGAGGCCAGTTAACTTACTTCATCTTCCGCGCTGTACGTTCCTGCGCCGATCGTGTACAAGTTCTGCACTTCTATCGAAATGTACATTACCCACATAAAACACCCGCCCAACTTAGAGCTTCGTGAATTACACGCAGGAAGTTTTTTTTTTTTCGGATATTAAATGATATTTGAATACATATGCCACTCTGCTTGATGATCATCTGCACAGAATCTGCGCCTTGTTTCTCTAATTTCTTAACCAATTCACAGGAGAAATTGCTAAAACCACAGAGATAGGAACGGATAGCGCAGACTGCAGATACTAAACGCCGAGCAACGGCGAATATTTCGTTACGGCAATAAATCTATGCATATAAATATCTGTATAATGCCTATCTGTGTACCAGAAACAGGAACACATCGCACTCACACCAGCGATGCCGTTCTTGCTGAGACGTGCTGACCGCCTGCGTCTTGGGAACGTACCGGTAGTAGCGTGTTGCTATACAAGCCTGCTTCGCATCGAAGTAGCAGTGAATAGTTGTTTGGAACTAATAGAACATTACATTTTTAATAGAGCTATGCGTTGATTAGGCGCTCAGTAAAATCAGATATATTGAGTCTCCGCAGCATCCTCAGTAGCGAAGCAAGCCAGACAAATCGCCACAATGATTTAGTTTATAATGTTTCTTTCAATGCACAAATGCAGTGTAGTGTGGAAAATGAATGCAAGAAATTGAAGTTGAATCTCAAGCACCACAAAACGGTTTCTCAGCGTTAGCACTAACACGAAGAGTGCAATGCCGCCTGACCGACACCACCCCCGCGTGCGCAAAATGATCGAAGAGGTCCATCGGGAAAACATGGCTCGATGTATTGAATGGCCGATCAGATTAGAGCTCGATATAGTGCGAGAATTTCCTACACTTTTACGCAGGATTTTCAAGGGCTAATATGTGTGGCGTTGCAAATAATTCAAAATTTTCGGGTTTGATGAGTCCGGGCTTGACTGTACTCGCCACAACATTTGCGATGATCCACTCGCGCAAAAAGTCTAACAATAGCATTATCAAACACTTATAAAACCTGCAGAATTGTCTGATTTTGAAACCACCTTCTTATACAAAATGAAAATAGCTGTTCTAATGCTCTTTTTTTTTTCTCTCCTAAAATATGGAAATAAATATATGCTTTTTAGCGAACCGCTCTGTGCTTGTACGGAGAGTCAGCATTCTAGGTCGATTCTCTTGTTTCTACAGGGTAGGAAAGAAATCCTTTGCTCGACTTTGGGAACTAAATCTCGCTTGTGAAATGTCGAGGCACCACATTTACAAACAGTATTTTGGGGTTACCTGCTTCAGGAAAGCACTGAGTGCCAAACAAAATAAAACAAAATTACTGAAACAGCAAGTAAGTCTAGTACCGCAGAGTGATAGCTGGTTTAGTGAGAGCTAAAAAGCAGATCCATTTGTGGCCTTCAGCCTAGATATGCCAACGTAAAGCCTAAATATAAATATTTAAGGCAGAAATATAACACATGTGAATACTGGACCTCTGTGGTAAGTTATGGGGCTTAGTGTTTGGAGTTAAATGGCTCGAAAGTCACCTAAACAAAGCTTTGGAGTCCGCCCGGCATAATGAAAAATTCCCGGGACAAAGCTTTGTGTTACGCGGCCTGTGGTTTCACAAGCAAAGGCTTTTTTCCTACTGAGATGCACATAAAATTTATTGTAGGAGCCTAACAGGCGCCTTAGGTTCTCATTAACACGCAAAAAAAAAAAAAAAAACTGATACGGGAAGTGTCGCCATAATGCACATCAATACGCGAATAATTCCGAGTAGTACAGAATACATATAATATGTACACGCCTTAGATAATAAGACAGAATAGAAACAATGTTTTATAAGCAACTACCAGTCCTAACCTCATTAAGCACCAGAGCGCAGAAATATTCACAAAATGAAAAAAGGGCAACATCAAGAACTAAAATACAGGTATAATATATCCGGTACAGAACTGATTACAATTAACCCCGGACCCTCTATCATATAGCAAACACTAAATAACAGGAAGAAGGTATAATATATCCGATACAGAACTGATAACAATTAATCGAGGACCCTCCATCATATAGCAAACACTAAATAACAGGAAGACACAAACAAATGCAGAATCAACTAAAGGAACAAAAAGCATCTTTGAAGGCTACCAGTGCCGTTGAGGAAACATTTCAGTGCTATGATTGCGCGTCTCTGAAGCACATGTAATGGAAACAGGCCTAATCTCTTTTTAACACGGCAAGCCCATTTTTTTTAAAATGTGGTCAAGTCGAACTTCAGTAATGTCCTATATTAATCAAGATCTGGCTGATTCAATAACCGATAAGTCACATCCTCATCTTTGCGACTAGCTGCGCATCGTGCGTGTTCTGCATTCCCAATTCTGCATAGGAAGTATTTTGTGTAAGCTGCTCCCAACCGTAAAGGGCGAATGAGAGTTTATAGTCTTCCTTTCAATTATAATTAGATTCTGATGTCTGCCAAGAGTTATTTAGGTTGTGCAACTAGGATCGATCCATATCTACTCGCCCATAGAAATTCGGATAAAATTGAAAAGACGGCGAATTTCATGGCCTGAGAAAGTCACGTTAGAAGTAATATATGAGAGCTTCCGGGACCGCTGATTCTACATCGGTGTGTCCTTGAACAAGGAAGTGACCAGTTATCGATTTGAAAACCACCAAGAGCTTCTTTTTAGAGCCTAGGAGAATAGCGTTTTGTCAACCAAAGGAATCATCTTTCTCGGCACTGAATTGACGCGGTCGAGAGATATAAATGCATCTTGTTAGTCGCTGAAGATTTTTCTAATACGTGAATATCGTTCTGTTATTATTTACTGCGGTTCCATACAAAATGCGCTATACTGTGAGCCGGATTAAATTATCGTTGTTCATTCTACTCTGGAATCAATAATGGACAAGTAGAGAGTTTCCAGGCATATGGCTTGATTACACCATGCATATTTATTACACGATTGGTTGGCTGGCGCGGGTACTATTGCGTCTCTTTATAAGTTATCTCTTCGAGATACAAGTCGACTTGCGGGTTCTGCAGGAGTAATGGGGAATACGCTTTATATCTTATTCATAACTTCGATAATGCTGTGTGTGCTTTAGAAATGCTTTCATAATTCTTTCTTTCACCTCACCCCTGTACAGCGCAAACGATCTGGCGTCTTTCATGTTCAGGGGAAATGTGCCAGCAACCTCAGTTGTTCGCAGTACTTCCTTCCTTGCGCGCTGTTTTATTTCATTATGTTCGCAGTACTTCAAATGGAGGGGTGCTGTGCCTCTGCAATAAAAACAAGTCTAGTGTCGTTTCCGAATCACTCAAAACACAGTCAAAGCCCTAGGCATATCACCATGTATGTTCTCCTGCATGGTTCATAGGTACCTGTGGTATCGATGCCGTGCGCACGACTTTTTTAGCAGTGAGACAATTCAATCATGTTTACCAGGGAGGTGTTATGTTGCCCAAAGACAAACTACAAGTCTGCGAAGCACATCTACCGCCTGCTCGTTTAGATCTTAGAGCCCAAATAGTCATGTTGCCTAAAGACAAACTAACAAGTCTGCTAAGCACATCTACCACCTGCTCTTTTGTATCTTTTTTCAAAGAACCCAATATAGCGTACAGTCGAAAAGTACGCCCGGGAAACGGTGCAGCCTAACTGAATGCAACGTTTGTCCACGCCTAATTCTAGACAGAGCCGAAAGTACCTTAGCTGCTTTAGTGTAAAATGCTGTACAGCTGGTTTCGCGTAAAAAAGAATCCTCTCTAATTCTTTTAAAAAATTTGGCAGAGAAATTTACGGCTTCTTAGGTATCATAATCCGAAAATAATACTGTTTTCCTTGGCAATAATTATTTGTCGTCCTCGCGTTTGCGGCATTTCGTCTCTGTTCTCTTTGATGCGTATCGGCGTTTTGCTGGCGCTTTTGACGCAGTGCCTGTGACTGTCGTACTGAAAGTTCTCCGTCAGCATGTCATCGAGCAGGTTCAAGAGTTGTACGAGAAAACGGCACTTGCACTGCAACTCAGACACTTTTCTCGGAGATCTATTCGCATGACGCGCCTACATCTCCTGTCGGTGCTTCCCGTTACTGCCTTGCGTACATGAGGTGACGCCCTTCTGCTTAATGTGTAACAACGCGTGAATGCAAGAAGAAACATACAGGCACGCGAGTAGAGGTAGTTATTAGCACAAGCGCCGGACGATGATGTTACACTCTCGCCACTATTCTCTTAGCAGTCATGCCTTCATGTGCCGTACTCTCGCTTTCAAAATGCGCCCACTGGCTTCGTACTACTGCCGACGAACAGCATGGTTTCAGTGCTCTGTAGCTGGCAGCATCGCCATTGGCTTTTTCCTCAGTGGAGCTGATAAAGCTTTCGCTTTAAAAACTGTGACGTTTAGGTTATCTTGTAAGACTGATTATTTGAACCCCACAGTTGGGCGAGAAGCCCCCATAAAGGCATCCCCTGGTAGTAATTTAGCTATCGGAAAAGGCTCCGTATGATGGCTTGCGGATCTCAATGCGAGAGATAGTTCTGTCCACATTTTGGGCGTTAGCTCTACTGCGTTCATTGGCACATTTCAAGTTATTTTGCGTTCTTGCTGCGCCTAGTACATCATGAATTTGTGATGTCCCGGTTATAGGGTTCTTTTGTGGGTGGAAAGCGGGAATCGCACACGAAATACGGCCAGTAACAGATTTAGTCAGAGCTGAATGCCCCCGCTCATACGGCAGTCTTGAGGCTGCGTCTGGACGCCATTGCGGTGTTCCTTTGCTTGAGGTGGAAGATGATGATCATAGCTTCAGGCAGCGCTGATGGTGACGGTTTACACGGCAAGCTCAAATGTGGCGCCGGCAGGACTAGCGAGCCATCTTAGTATTTTCAGGCAGTCGTTCCTCGGGAGGTGAGGCTGGGTCGACCTCCTCATGCGCATCTCATGTTCCTCTTGCCCCGCCGTCCTTCTGTGGCCTTCCTTGTGACCTTGGGTCCTTTCTTCCCGTACTCAGAACCCTTGCCATAGTCGCAACAGCGTCCTTGTAGCCATCATTAGCACGTCGTCCCCGCATTCCAACGTGTCGTTAATCGACCCTTCTTCGTCGCCTGTTTTCGGACAAAAGGACACTAGCAGGCAAAATTGTGGAGAGGTCGATGGCTCCAGAATCACCGCGCAACCCAGATCCCAAGTTCCGGCGCAGGCAGCTAGCCTTCACACATTCCATAGGTGGCGCCAGCCGCATATTGTTTCATCTCGCGTGGTGCAGTGCACATAGTTAATTTGATCCTCCTGTCCAGGCACGACAGCACTATGCTATGCATTAAACATCGCCGGCTTTATCAAGTTCTCACCAACGCTGTGGTATTCATGAAGTTCATCGGCACCACTCCTTCATTTAACCCAAATGTTTTATACACTTACGGAATCTCGCTAAAGAGAGAGATAGCAGTCATTCTAGAAATGCTGCCGAGACCGTCGAACATCAAGAACACAGACTAGCCCATTACCGAGAGTCTTACCAAGCGCGGATGTGAAGCAAAATTGAAGCCCATATCGACTACGGCTTCAGCCGATGGTTATCACTCGTGAAACTTGATTCGAGGAGACTTGAACCTATATTTTTATAAAACTCTCTAAACGAATATTATACTCTTGATCATGCAGTTTGAAGTCTATCGCATCAACTCTCCACTTACACTTAGTCAAGTTAAGAGAGTATTATATAAATATATATGGGACATGGCTGATAGTGTAGAATTTCAGCTTTATATCCAAACACAATGTCAGTGATATTAAGTGACTACACTTGTGCTCAGTGCAGGACACAATGTTACTAGCCTCATCTATGGTGAACCGACGCCTCTTGAAACTTATCACGTACCCAGAGAAGACTCCGGACTCATCATACGATATTTCAGTAACAACACTGTCGTCCTATGAAAATACGATGGGGTGTTTGGACGATCCCTGCCAGGTCCCCAATTCATCTGTGTACATCCAACACACATCACTTTGGCTGCTGTTTCTTTCTCCCACGTAGTTCCATGCAAGTCCTTCGGGATATAAAAGGGACTGGGCAAGAATGTTTTGGGTATGGTCCATTTTGTCATTTTGATGCTATTGCGTTAGTGTGTCTTGTGCTAATGCGGCGCAAGCCACACTAAAAAGCAGGTTCTCTTTTTACGAAGTATTCATGGGATATACCTAAAATAACACTTGCAGGATAGCATTCTGCAGGACGGCTGGGTGTTTAAAAATTATAAAAATCGCAGAATTAAAATCTTTATGCACTTATAAGATTTGAGTAAACAACCTTTCTCCGTCATCACTTCGGTGGCAGCAAAAACTACGAATAATAAGAAGAAAACACTTGTCAGCCATTGCTTGTGCTGGAACATAGCACATCACATATCGAAGCGCACTTCAATGTGTCAATGAGCACCGTCCTATAAGCACGCATCAAGCTCGCATGTTTTGGACGCGCCACCACAGTGGGCACCGATGGCTGCTAAATTTCCAAAAAGGAATGACGAGACTCCAGTTCTTCGACCAATCAGTCTGCTCCGAACGAAACACGAGAGCTCGTGCACGACGGCTGGGGCATGGACGCATAAGACATTGGCGTCAATTACGTTGATTAGGTTAGGCAGGGAGAGAGAGAGAATAAACATTATTTATATAAAGTAATTACGCGGGTGGTTCACCCAGGTTACGCCGAAATGACTCTTTATGGTGCATCCCGATGAAGATCTTCAAGCCGTGGCGTCGCGTCCTGCGTATTAATAGTCACAATGATGAGACCTGCCGCGCAAAAGCACTGCTTGAGCAGTAGGGAAACACTTGTCGGTCGACATTCTCCTCACTGCATTTGACAGCATTCCGCGACGACGGAGCCAGCGCTGTCAGTAAACCAGGTGTGTTGTGATCATGAAAGAAATAATACCGACATGAAACGCATGTATATGTAGTACATATCAAATACGGTAGATAACACAAAGTGTGAACAAACCGCCGTCAACAACGGCAACCAAGCGGCACGCATTGCTGCCTGCAGAGTGATGAGAAGACGTTGCAGATATACATAATAACAAACATACGCTAATATCTTTATAACTGTTCATAATAATATACCACAAAATAAACCTGTTGTTTCAAAGTTAAAATGACGCTTTTGTTGTCTTTAATCTTCAACCAATGGAAGCATCAACCGCCGAGCATCGGGAAGTTTGGGATTGTAAATTGTATCGGTGTCAATGCTTGGGAACAGCGGCGAACGTAATGGAACGTAATGGTTACATTATCCCGGGCACGGTGCGGTAAATTGGTCCTGATAGATAGAACGATTGTGTCAAAACGTGGGCACTATGTGCAAGTGCAGTGTTTTGCTCAAGCCTGCTGCGAGAATCTTTGAGTGGCGCGTGCGTTTAAATTTTACCATCTTGAACTCTATAATGTACATTACAGGCAAATATTACGCATATATGTACAGATATGCTAGAAAGAATAAATAACACATACTTGCCGCTAATAGGACAGAACCGGACATTCCTAGGTAATCTCTCTGAAGACCAATCAGGGATGATTGGTTTGATTTGGTTTGTGGGATTTAACGTCCCAAAGCAACTTAGGCTATGACAGACGCCGTAGTGGAGGACTCCAGATATTTAGACCACCTGGAGTTCTTTACCGTGCACTTACATGGCACAGCACACGGGCGCCTTGCTTTGCTCCTCCACCGAAAAGCGGCCGCCGAGGCCGGGATTAGATCCCGCATCCTTGGGAACAGTATAGTCGAGCGCCGTAACCACTGCGCTACCCCTGAAGGGCAATAAGGGATGAGGCTATGAAGCTGTAATTCGGATATCCCGAAAACCATGGTGTTGCACTGAGATATTTAGGGCAAACAGTTCGAAAGACAAAGACAACAGCCGTAGTGGAGGGCTACGGAGTAATTTCGACCACCTGGGGATATTTAACGTGTGCTGACATCGCACAGCACACGGACGGCTCTTCGTTTCGCCTCCATTGAAACGCAGCAGCTGCGGTCGGGGTCGAACCCTGGTACTCCGGCACAGTAGTCGGGCGTCTTACCACTGCACCGGACATGGTAAGGAAGGACATGGGACATGGTAAGGAAGAGGCCGTATACATTTGGGCGAACACCACGGAATATCTAGCACTCACATTAATTAGGGCAAGGTCATTTGAAGAGCAAATTTAGTGTCACACGTAGACCTAAAGAAGGATGGGAGTCGAGGAGGGCGGAGGTGGTGAAGGATGGCTGTTCCTGGCCCTTCGGGGCTCGGACTGGTAGGTCAACGCCGCGGGGGGGGGGGGGGGGGGGGGGTCAGCCTGCTACCGAATTTTTATTTGTTGTAGGCCGTCATTTCACCCGCCATCGCTTAGGTGGTGGACGACGGCTGTTGCGGCGAACGTGTTTCTCTCCCTCTTCTTTTTTCTTTCTTCTCTATACTTTCTCTCTTCTGTCCGCACGAGGCAGCGGAGGTGGCTCAGCGACAGAGCCAGTAGCAGGCCCATGCATTTTCTTTTCCTTCTTCCTACAGCCACAACAACAGCATAGTGAAGATTTCGCTTCTACTGTATATTGGATTATAAAAAAGGAAAGGCGCTGTATCTGTCAAGAACACTTGAAGGTGGAAATCGGCGCTGCACTAAAGGCTCGATGTCAGCGCAAGTTAAAGATCTCCAGGTGGTCGAAATTACTACGGCTCCTCTTTCCTTTCCTTGTTTCTCTTTCACTCCCACCTTCCTTCCTTCCCTTACGGCGCGGTTCAGGTGTCCACAAAAGCAAGTGTGACAGATACTGCGCCTTTCCCTTCCTGTGAACCAATTATTATTATTATTATTAAATGCTCGAACTACATGTCATAGTGAAGCTTTCGATTCAAAAAGTGTTCAACCTACGTCAGCAATCGATGGAAGTGCGTGTAGACTAGAGCATGATTGTCAGAAATACGTGAAAGGAGAGAGTGGAATTTACAGCTATGACCAACTTCAGTTAATGGCGAAAAAAGAAGTAGAAGTCTCTCAATTTGTGACAAATCATGTGCGAAATTTCAATAAAATGATGATTCAGCGTTTAAGAGGTCCCTGTCTTTTTTTCGCAGGTGTGTGCTAAAAAAATCCTACGATTGCTCAAACTAGACCACCAACGACAATGCACTGGCCCTTCCCGCGTATTGCTTCGGTGCTATACCGATTAATATAACATCTTTTGTATTTGCAGGTTGCACTAGACGGCAACAGGGTATGTGCAAAATCAAATCAGTATATAGAATCCATCATAAACTACCTGAGTAGCGCCGTTACTTTTCACCCTAATGGCGAAAACCCTAACGTAGCCGGCCGGCCAAATCGAGGAAACTGCGTTTTGGTCTCGAAAGCAGATATTGCTGATCAATTTAGAGATCGGGATTCTGGAATGACAATAAACGCTGACAATTGTTTTGATGCTTTGAGAGACGCATGGCGAAGGTTCGGAACCTGAAAAGAGAAGTATTGGGCAAATAATTGCATCAACTCCTCTACATTGTGCGCCTTCACTTCGTCCGTCCATGTGTCCCTCTCCTGCAACTATTTAGATGGAGCATCATCTAGCAGCCAAGTAGGCTCTATAAGTGTCACTAAGTGATTACCATTTGTTTCCAAACTAGAAAATACATTTTAACAAAATGCGGTTCAGGGGCGGTGATGTGGAGAAAATAAGGACCAAAGCTTTCTCTATGACATGCAGGCGAGAACCTAAAATAGCGGCAGGTAATAAGAACCAAAAAGACTTTTATTTTATCAGCCGAAATGAAGTTCATCTAAGAAAGTTGCGTAAAAAATATAGAACAATGTTTAGATTAAGAATGTTGCATCAGATACTGAAAATAAGTTTGTCTCTGTATATCCGAAACTGCTGAAATTATGTTATAGAGCCCATCTCGCTTTGAACTCATATATGGCAGGCACCCAGAACATTAGTGCGCCATTACTATATAAAAAAAAAACAAAACTTACAATTCTTAGCATCAGCGCACTCAACAATGTTTCCATAAATAAGCTTATAGAGGTTTGTATGTGTCTGTATTTTTATATGTTACCACGATGTTTCCCACTTGCTATGATCTCGTGTACAAGATAGCAGTATCCATAAATAAAAAATATAAAGAAGGATAAAAGTTTATCAACCTCACCACCCTAAGCAGGATTGTGAACATTGAAGTATCCTTGAACCAAATGTGAGCCGGAGATAATGAATGTGACATAAGCAATCTAAGTAAAGTGCGGCTATGGTATTCAAGTAAATTAAACAGTAAGACAACCTTTGCAAATAACACATTGCATGTCGCATACTCTGAACGGTATAACTAACTGGACTTAATCACTAGTGAGGAAAGCCACTCCACATGCTAGCCCATCCTCGGCTCGATTGGGATTGGAGTTGGGGCTGACTGTAAGGCACATAGTTTGAGACAAAGAAAAATGTGGGATACTTTAGCTTTGTTTTTATTGGTATGAAGCTGCAGCTTAGCGGCTCTCGTCTTAGGCTGTTCTTGAAGATCCGCGTTTGCGTACAAGTATTTTGCTATACTTGCTCTCTTAATCACTCAATCCTTAGTTTGTGCCAATATTACATCACGCATACGTAACTAGCATAGGGTCGCAGTCCAACACATTATGCGAAACAACACCCAACACTTATATAAAACTCCTTTTTACCCACGCCATCCGAACGATCCTGCGTAGCCTAGGGGTAATGGGATTCACTTAGGATACAAAGGTTGGAGGCTCGATTTGTACCTCGACGTCCTATTTTGAAGACGCTGCCAGAGTTGGCTGTTTCTGCCAACTGATGGGGCATGTCATGGGGTCTTGTTACATCACACAAGCAGCTGATAAAACAATGTCCAGCAATTTCACCTGCAAAGTACCAGCTTCCATAGACGGGCTGGTGATTTTACGCTCTTAACGCCGGTGCTAGTACCGTATTTCCTTGAGAGTGGGCCCTTTGACGCTCTCGCGTTAAATGTTTCACCCGCACAATTTTCCTTTACGCACTACGCAGGAAGCTTATGCTGCGCTAGGACCACACGAAAATATAAATGTGTTCTTGAGGTATTGATATTTGACTGAAGAACCACACTGTCAACATAACTAATAGAGTGCTTGTGAAGTCTACGTAAGCCCTGGCAGATGATCCATTTAAGGTAAATCAATAACGAGTCTTCACTTCTGAAAGGTTGCTGGCCGGCTGAAAAGCCGGCAGAATAACTAGTACTGCTGCATAGAGTACGGTAAAGCCCCACTTGACTGATGTGAGGGGAGCACATTCCACGGATACAGTCATTGATTCAGATAATGATGTTTAATGACTGGGAGATATTTGCTAAAGTTCAAAACTGGAGAGTCCGAGGCAGTAGATTGCGCTTAGCGAACAGATCCCGATGAGAAAATCGGAAGCCGAATCCTCGCGTTTGGTTTCACGATTGTTCTCGAGCAGGTCTCTTCAACGCTAGACCGCGCTACATCACATATCGATTGCAGACGCTGAGCAGCTGATAAGTAAGCAAAACACACAAACTCGCGTGTCGGTCTCCTCTTAATGATTCATCTTGGTCTTTGGCGGCTGTTCCGATCTTCGACAAGGCTGTGCAAGGAACTACCTGCGAAAACCTTAGTCCCTCTCGGACGGCCAAAACAATATACATTTCTTTCTGGTCATTTTTATATGCCTTGCGTAAACACGGCCTTGATACATTCAACATCCTTTATTTTACTGTGCGCATTGACAGAGGTGTTCTCATGTATCAGAAGGCGCTCTGCTAGCGCGGCATCTGGCTCTCCGGGTCACCTTTATCATCAATGACTCTGCATTGCTAATGAAGCACCTGCTTTGTCAAGCACCAGCAATGTTGGTGTCTTATACTACGCGCCGGGACAAGCGTTGACAGCTGCCCCAGGAGGGGCATTTATCCCGCTCATAGTGCCAGAAAAAGATTCTGGTTCAGAATACAGGTTGCAGCCATCGATCACTGCTGTGGACGAAAACCAAGAAAAACCGACATATGCATTTCGCACCGGGCCCGCGTCGAATACACATACAGCTGGCACATACCAGCTCAGAAAACCACAAAAAATTTCCACATGATTATAAAAAGTGTTTCTGTCGTGACAGAACTATATTCGAAATTTTTTTGAGCTCGCTCCTTGAAGCAGTCGCCTCTCTTTTTCTCTCAGAAAATGCCCACTCAAGCCTCATACGGAAGTCGAGACCAGAAACCACCACTTCGGTTATCTGTGACATGCAAGATCATCAATCATGATACGACGACAGACTCCAACAACATAAATACGTGGTTAAGTATCTGAAGACGTCGATCTTGTGCACGTGTAAGATGCGCCGTGAACCAGAGTTCACCGTACATACGGCGCGGTTATCTGAAGCCATTCCATCAAGTGCTTCTCTATGCTGGCATCGGCCTTAAAACTTGACCTTTGTACTAGCACACTACGGTACGCAAGCTCGCCCATTTTTTCCAGCCTCGCCTCGGGCTCCTCCGTTTTTATGAGCATTCTCTTGCCGAACTGCTTCCTGCAAATATTGTAGGCGCCGCTGGTCTTCAGACGTCGGTGTGAATCGTCGACGCCAGACTTGACGGATCTGTTGCAAACGCTATTGCTTCTTGTCGTCGTGCTTCATGGCTGCACGTCGTTGTTTTCTTTAAAGTGTATCCTTTTCTGCGGCCAGTGGTCGCTCGCGAATCTGAATTTCGCTTGACACGATCAATGTCTGAAGACAGCGCCTCACCACGTGGCCTCCAGCTCGGTAACACTCCTATCATTTCGGTCGCATGTGCGTATACCCGTGCTGACACTCCAAATGTTTTTCGCTCATAGACCTTGTTACGAGAGCACACATCGCAAAATATGGGTTAATTAACAAAAGAAACAAGTGCGAATACAGTCTTACATTTAGCTAATAAATGTTGCATTTTTAGACAGAGTTCCTTATCAACAAACAAAATATCCTACCTAACATATAACAAAGGTTTTGTAGACAAGTTTTCTGAAGCATTGCAATATTTTTCTGTGCTATATTTTTTTTTAGTCCTGTACCTACGATGGACCACGTAGTGTAACAAAACTTTTGTTATCGCTAGGAACGCCTTGTGTTTGTGAAAACATACTGGCCAAAAATACTACCAAAAACATGATGGTTTTTAAACTAGAAGTACACTCTGCGATTAAAATAGGTACCTTATCTATACGGGCCATCTTCATATCTTCTTTAGCCTCGTTTCACTAAAGCTTGAATTGTGAAAGCCAGCCTCACGAATACAATATTGCTGACGATAACAACTGATAGTAGCGTAGAGTTAAACCCCGCATTGTTAGGTTGTCACTCATCTGCTGAAGCAGGTAACTGCCATAGCCACTCAGCCACCGCAACGAGGCTCAGAAGAACAGCTCAAGGTCTCGATTGATAATCTCTGACAAGACCTCTGAAACATATGTTATTCAGCGAAAAAAAAAAATAACTATCGAGACACTCAGTCACCTTAAGAATACAACGCCACAGAATTTGACCACCACCATGTCCCCTATTTTTCCTGGCCGTGTAACGTCACTTTTAAATCTTCTATATGCAACTGCCAGCGCATTTACAAACTCGAGCATTGCACGTGACTTCATGATGCCACCAAACCGGCGAATAATCAGCGTATGATCACGTAACCTGCCAACGGCCACCTTCCAAAAAACCTGCCAATTCGGCCATGTCACCCGGTCTCGTAATATCACGGTCCCGCTGAGCAATTAGCCTATTGCCTATTGTGATCATCAGTATATCTTTAAATCAGAAATTTTCTCGACTCCATTCGAGCCGGGAATTTCTTGACATCAGTCTGCTTTTCCGCTCGTAGATTCTCTAATGCCTTTTCATTAAAATAAAACTCGCCGCTCCTGCTTCCAAGAAAACACCGCTGTTCCCGACGCGCATGCGCAAAGAAGTACCTCACTTGAAATGGCACCAAGCGCTGCCTCAGAGAATGGCGCCCTGCTGCGGCAACCGTCATATATGTGGGGGTTTGTCACTCTGCCTTCAACAGCTTTCTTCCCCTGTACCCCTTGCACTCTTACGCGGCTTTGCATATGGGATTGAAGCAAATTATTCCTAAAAACATTACTAGATATAGCGGCGTCAAATTTAGAAAAAACGGCACATCTCTTGCGCCGGCGAAGTAACGGCAGATTAGTCAGCGGTTATGTTACGATTGTTCAGAGTACGTAGCGAGCCGGATGAGGATGATGACATTCCGTTCACACCCAATGTTCGTCTCAGGCAGTGATAAATAAACAAGGTTATTTTTGTAAGCCGTGTGCTCATTCCTTAGTTTCTGCTTCACATGGTGACTGCCTAATAGAGCAAAATATTGATCGTCGCCGTCATCGTAATATAACGAAGCATTCATAGAATGCCCAAACATGGCACCTCGTTTGGCAAGAACACATCGTTCACAATAACGACCAATCAGGCTTTTTTTCTAACCTTATAATCTTACCTCACTTCAAGTAAGAGCGAAAGAAAATCGACACGCAAAACACACACACAAAATGAGAAATATAATCCCTTCGGATTAAAAAAATAAGCTGGTGGTTTAACTTTGGTTAACCCTGGAGGGAAGCGAAAGCTTCATGTACATGTTACGCTCATTGACAAGTTTGAATTAAACACAATGTGTGTTTCTCCAAACGTAAAGTCCGTTCTTCATCGGTCTCTTCGACACGCCGCCTTTTCAACACCTCATTCCGACGTGCCTTCTTCGCGTTTCGACGCGCTACTGTAGCAGAGTGTTCGTTCTCCTCCATCTCGCGCAGTGTTTTAACCTAGGCAGGAGCCCGGGAGCTCCTATTGCCCTTCTAGCGAATCGCCATTCTAGCGCCCTCTACTTCACGTCACACTGACGTCACCTCACGTGACCTTGACTTTGACAGTCGAGACGGGCCACTTGGTGGCCTATGTGACTATTCCCCAAAGTCGCATGTTGACCACCAAGTCACGTGACCTTGATCTTCACAGTGGTCGCTGCCACTTGGTGGCCTACGTGACTATGCCCCAGATTCACATGGGGACCACCAGGATGAACACAGAAGTTTCACCTCTCAGTCTCCCTCAAGGTAAAAACCGCGCATACCCAATGGCACCTCGCGTGATCTTGACTTTGACAGTGGCCCATGGCCAGTGGACCACTGATGTCCCAGTCACATGGCGACGATCAGGCTTAACACAGAAGTTAGAACTCTAAATCTCCCTCAAGGTGAAAACTGTGCATACCTGATGGCTCTAACTACCTGGCGCAGTTAAGCTTTTGCTTCAGGAAAAGATTGAACTAGTAAAACTGGCGTGGAAATAGGTTTCATAAAGTGTATACGTGAGGGGAAAGTGTCGCCAGGGTGCCGGGTTGCCATAACTGTACTTTCAGAAAGTAAATCTAATGTAGGATGGATAAAAGCTTGATGACCACTTGTTTCTCCCTACGTTTAGAGGCAAATCGCATTTGACAAGGGCCCAGCGAACGTACGAAATCAGTCTCCAGCGCCGCCGCATATTTAGCGAAGTATATTTAAACAAACTGGGGATGCTGCCGCCATCTGTCGAAGTTGAAGTGTACGTCGGATATGCCGCGACATTCGAACTTCTAATCCACCCACTTCCTCATCAGGCTACAGGTCATTCTTATGAATAAATATTTGTGAATAATTGCATGCATGCATGAATGAATGAATGAATGAATGAATGAATGAATGAATGAATGAATGAATGAATGAATGAATGAATGAATGAATGAATGAATTCAAATTTCTGAAACTGTGAAAAGTAAATCTCAGTAACGTATTTCCTGGGCATGTAACTATGCAATGCATATTTTAGATTTCAATATGAGCGACAAAACTCGATTTATGAAACAATAGCACCCACTATACCATCAATGGAACCGCAGAATTGGCATGCATAGGACAAATGAAGGATAGTAACTTTCTAGCTGCTCAAGTAGTCTGTCAGGTCCTAATTGGTTTAGCTAGAAATTTTATAAGTGCATAGTGGTTTATAAATTTTTTTAGCTCTACTATTGGGTGGCGTCTTCTCAAATGCTGAAATCGAGGTGTTGCAGTAAAGAGGCAAATGTAGCGAAGTTACACATGCCAGTTCCTAACACTTGAAGTTTGAAGACGCTGAAGTTTGAAGTTTATTCTTAGTTTCCTTATACAGAAAATAAAAAAACCCGAACAAAAGGTGTGTACTTGCACCTGACCAAGTCCAGAGCCCCATATAATTTGTACACAGAGGTCCACTCAAAGATGCATATTAACAATGGAAAAATGCAACAATAAGAAGCACTAAAAACACTGAACCAATTAAAAATGAAAACAAAAAAAAACACAACAACAACAGTAACACGCACTCTAAAAGCTAAACAATTTTTGACATCGATGAGAGTTTTAATTAAACCAACAGACCTAACATCTGACCTGAATTATCTCTGAAATAAGTTATCGATTAAGATGTTTACGCTTTTGATTAAGAATTGTTAGCATTTGGCGGTTTTGTTAAGTTGTACGTTTGATCTTAGAAGTTCAAACGACAGATCATGAAATCGCAAAATACGAGTAGGTGTGTAAGAAAGCGAGGTGTTCTTTCGATTCCTTATTGTGCTTGACCTGACACTTGAACACACGCCCAGTGAACTTAATTAATAGTATTTTACAGTTGTTTTTAATATTGGGACCAACAGCCGCTATTTCGCAGCCTTGAGGTACTCTGCTGTTGCTGCATCGCAATCTCAAAATCCAACGTATTATCTCTCAACGCAGCAGCATTTCCTAAAAAAAAGAACTTCACTTTCACTATCTGGCTCAGGTATTGACTATCTTGTGGCGTACGCTACCGCCATTCGTACAGATAATGTCCGTTCGGCTATACCTGTATGGAGGATGTTATCGCGATTCTTTATAACAAATTTTCTTTTGTGTTTGATATAATACTAATGACTGAAACTTGGCTCTTAAACAACAGCGAAATGGGCTAAAAATTCATGAGTATCATAATTTCTCCTGACCTTTTCAAGGAGGCGCGGTAGTGGTATTGCTATCCGCGTTTCAAGTAAAACCCATTTGTGAAATTATTCCAAATTAAGTATGATCACTGAAGACTATCAAATTCTGAAGCTTCTAAGCAAAAGTAAAATTATCTTTGTTGTCTTCCTCCCACTGAACGGTAATGTCGTGCGCTTCTTTTTGATTTATGAAACATTCCCTAACATTGTTTCACAAAGCAATCGAAAGTTGATGAATGCCGGCGATTTCAACATAAATGTTTTAGAATATAGTATACATATGAAGGATTTCAAAGCGCAACTACTTTAATTTGGTTTCTCAGATGTGATTGTTTCAATAACTCGGATAACATGTTCTATATACACTCGCCCTTTTACTAATATCGGCACGACCATATACAGTGCAGGCAAAATTTTCTTTGGTGTCAGTGATCATTGTTCGGTTTTTATGACACACTGCAGCAATCCAGTAGAAACTACTGAACCAAACAAACCTTTAAGTACACACTACAGCACTGAGAACAATTTGGAACTGTTCAAAGAAGCAATGCTTCCCATAAACATTAATAAAATCAATAAAAGCAAAAAGTAACCCGAATGGAGCATATTACAAATCCATCAAGCCCTTTGTAGCTGTCAGTGCTAAATACTCTCCTTTCAAGGTTATTAAATACTTTAAAGCCAGGAAGCCATAGATAAAAAAGGAACATCTAAAATGAATAAGAGTAAAAAACAGACTTTATTACACTTTTTGCGGACACGATTAGAATCGACCGTCAAGAATTTTAAAAATGTCCGTAATAACCGAATTGCTAAGCTCAGATGTGAGAAATTTGCATACTGTATATGAACAAATCTTTGCCAACGCAACTCAGTAGCACCCTGGTCCTGCATTGAAAGTAACTAACAGAATCTCGGTTCATCAAAATTTTAACTTTACATACTTCACAAGTGGTTTCTCGGCAGTCACAAAATACTCAAACAGAACACATGTACTCACTGTAAGGAATAGTGTACAGCAGACATAAAACATCTCATATGGCAATGCGCATATTTTCCACGAGGAAGAAACAGAATTACGCATGTTCCATATGATGACATGCCGACCCTAGCACATCAGATACTATCAAACACTGCAATATCAATGGCAGTGAGAGCGGCCTGCCTCGAGTAGTGTAAGAGAGGTCGACTTGCACCGCCCAGATCGACAGCATTGCAAGCAACGAGAAGCAGCATGAAGAACCGTGAAGAAGCGAGAAGCTGCACGCCCATCCCACCTAATTCCCTAATTATACCCAAACACTGACCGAGAGACAGCCCGTAAACCAAATAAAGGCTTTTTTTTTTTTTTCATGCATTCATTCATTTCTAATAATATGCTGGTGGACGGTCGAGAACGTAATGGAAAATAACGTACTAAGTGCTTAAATTATTACTTTGTTAACATTGCTGTCCCTGCCCCCGGAGACAAGCCCTCAGAAGAATTAATATCCGAAAAAAGCACCAGTGATAGAATATTCCTTAATCCAAAAGATGACACTGAAGTTTTAATACAGTGATCCCCTTGCCAAACAACGAAGCTTTATACGCAAATAATCTCAAAATAAAGCCCATCAAATACGCCTTAATTATAATTGCGCCTGTACTTGTTCATCTATTCAACTTCATAATGGGATCGGAAATTTTTCCTGGTGCGATGAAAAATTCTAAAGCGTCAGTATATTTTTAAAGGAGCAACCTAAACCTGCCAACAAATTACTAACCAATGTCCATCTTTCCGGTTTTAGCAAAGAAATATAAAAGAATTATTAGTAATAATGACAAAGTTTTTCGAAATCGATGCATACTATCATAACTAACGCATAATTTCGGTTTATCATAGGCAATTGCACGGAGATGCCTTTGTTAACATTAAAGGAACTCATTCTACAAAATATAGATGACAGGAAACTTCACAGTAGCTCTTTTCGTGGACTTCTGTAAAGCATTTCAATCCTTCGAACAGCAAATTTTATTCTTCAGGCTTGAGTCATTTAGAATTCGTGCGTGATGCTCAGACCTATTAAAGCCTTACCTTAAAAATAATGCTGAGTTCGTAAACATAAACAAATACAACTCATCGCTTATCATAGGGGAATATGGTGTCCCGTCGGGTAGCCTACTAGGCCCACTGCAATTTGTTGTCTTCTTTAATGACATTGAAATCGTAGACAGGACATACAATTTATTACATACGATAATGGCAGCATTTTGTTAATACCAGTTTCAACAACACTTATTTAGTACTGAAGTCCAAGGAGGTTGAGGAAATATTGTCTAGATGGTCAAAACTAAGTTGAATTAAAATTATTGCCGCTGAAACAAAATCAATAAGTTTTTTGTATGCTAGGAATAAGAAAGTACAAGCTAACGCCTCATTTAAGCTTGATCACCAAAAAACAGAAATAGGAACTTTACTATGGACACTCGTATTAGTTCTAAGTAAGACATTATCTTCGATATCTGGAGTTTTATCACGCGATCGTTGCATACTAGCTCGGAAGACAAAACTCCAAGTCTATCAAGGTTTCTTTGCTTTAAGTTTGTTTTATTGCAATCTTAGTTTGGTGTACAACCACAAAACAACGCTTTATTTATTTATTTATTTATTTATTTATTTATTTATTTATTTATTTATTTATTGCGCTGAGTTTGCCACACGGCATAAAAGATGGTGGTATAGCGTCACAGGAATGTGTGGAGTGCAGCCATGTGCAAGAAGTCACACAAACTGCGTGCATAAATGTTGTTTGTTATCCATAAGTGGAAATGAGAGTCATTACTTGGTGAAAGTCCAGCTTTTTGTAGAATGGTCTTGCGTATATGCGAAGTTCCTGGGAATGTCCATATTAGATGCCGGACAGTGGTGTCGCAAGCGGGTTCTTCGCAGTGTGGGCATTTGTCGGGAACTGGAATAGTAGTACTTTGCCACTGGTGTCGAACGGCGGGCGTAAGGGCCACTCCGACTCTCAGCCGTCTCAGAGATACCTCCTCCACCCTTGTTAGATTGGGGGAAGGGGGTACGTACACGGGGGAATTAGAGCACGTGTACGCTGCCTGAGGGATGCTGATGATGTCAAATGGGTCAGGAGTGGATCCGGTGGCAAGGAATCATGAATAGGTTGTGACACATCTTCTGCATGAGGAAGCACGTCTGCTGTTATGGTATTCAAATTTTTGTTGTCTTGAACCGCACACTTTTGTTTCCGCACACTGGCTGTGTGGAGACAAAACAACACTTAGAACACTTAAACAGGCTTATCATTATTAAAAAACGAATAATTCGCCATATTGGGAAATATAATAATAATCATCATCATCATCATAATTTAGTTCCAACATGTCGTTGGGGGTCTCCAGACGAAAAAGCTGTTGAGAAACAGCTGGAAGGTGCCTGGGGCTCATACAAGGCAGCAGCATACAAAGCATGTCTGTTCATTACCATCTAAAACAAAAATAAACTTTTTTTTTAGTGTACATGTCAACCAAGTATACTGATAGTGTACACATTTCGTCCGCACTGAATATACAGAAAGAGCTATATCATGCAACGAACAGAGGTCGCATTGCTGCCTCTTGTCACCACAACGCTGTTGCTAACATTGTGTATGATTTTGCCTAAAGTAGAATGAAGATAACCCCGTGAAAATAAATCGACGTATACTATCGCCGCGCACAAAATTGTCAACTCGTGCACTCGTCACAAGAGTGCAAACTACGCCAGTTAATTAGTTTCAGAAAGATTATTTTAGGCCAGAAATATATCGAGACGTTAGAACCTTTAAACTTTATTTTCCTAGGTGATATAATGTAAGGTGAATCTAATCAGTGGTGAGCTGCGTTGAATCTACAGCTTCCTCAGAAGGAATCGAGGACTACGCTGTAGTCACTTGCTTAATGTTAGTATATTGTTGCTTGTACAACTGCGCCAGCTCCGAACCTACAGCTTCTTCGCAAGGATTCGGGGACTATAATCTAGTCACTTTGGCAAGTTGTCGCAGGGATTTTTAGATAACTGTGCCCATTTATAAAATGCATGACTACGGTATACATGTACGCAACTTACATCAGGACATGCTAATCATTTTTCTTTGACTGAAGCAAAAGCTTAGCGCAGATAAAAAATCCACCTGCTAGTTACATTCTGGTGCTTCTCATTCAAAATTAAATCGTCGCATCAATTCAGTGCTCATGTATTCTTCCAAAACCGTGCCTTCCGTATTGCACACCTATGTCTACCACGAACAGAAGCTTTGAATTTTTCTCCTTAATGACAATTCTTTCCGTAGAAATACATCAATTCTCTTTTAACGCGATAATATTAAATGGCTTGTTATTGGTGGCATCAAAACTTGTGCAGAAAACAAGGGACGTGCCTTTGGCAGGTCTGAGCTGAGAAGGTACATGGCCAAGCATTGACTAGTCTTCGGCTTGTGGGAAGTCACGAGGCCACATTACATGGCCGAGTGGGCGAGACGCTGCCATCTAGGGCTTTGCTTTTGCGATGGGAGGGTGAGAGCAGAGTCTATCGCTCCAGGACTCGGGAATGCGGTGTTATACACGCTGCCCCAAGCCACGCAGGACTGCTCGCAAATCTTGGATATAAAATAGCTCTGCCTTTTTCGAACAGCCTTGCATTACACAGTAATAGCCTAACACTGTATGCTAATGAGCAGGAACGGGATAACAGGAGAACAAATGAAAAGATTAGCTAATAAAAGAATATATATGCATGTAAGCCAGGATCCTTAAGGCGAGCACGCAAACTGGAGCCGTACACGATATAACGTTATTTCAATCATGGCGAAGCTTATCTTTCCTCCCAATGTTTACTCTTGCTCTGTATAACAGCTTATAAAAGATCATGTGCTTTATTTAAGTTGATGCTCCGAGGGCACTGCAAGAAAATAAACGTTTGCGTTCCTAAAATTTCTTCACACTTTCATCTAGCAACAGACTTAGGCCTATTACTTCAAGCGCAAAAATGAAAGTTGAGCTTTTTATTAGTGCAAAAAAAGAGTTGCGTGACTCGACGGCAACTCCGCATATATGAGTACGAAGGAAGGGAAGGGATTCACACGAGTCGCTCTCACTGCCTCGTGCGGGTAAAAGAGAGTTGGAAAAGTGGCATACGAGAGAGAGATAGAGACTAATGATAGAAAAAAGACGTCCAGCAATGACCTCGAAGCCTAGTTATTAAATGTAGAGAGTGGGTCCCTCGTACTTCGGGGATATCTATAAGCGCAGCGCGCGTGCTTGCGCGGAGCTGCGAAACAAGAACAGAAAATGCACCTTGAAGCTCGTCGCTGCTAACGACCGCGCCATCGGCGCGCACTAATGCACAAAGGCAATAAAACATTAGAAACTGACTCAGAGAGCTAAAAAAAAGGTCAGGAAGAAAACGACTTCGTAACCGCTTGGATTGCGAAGGCTGGCTGTTTGACGTCATGCTATCTCCCGAGTTTGTTTTCCTTCGTGGATAAAAGAGCGGCACTCCGCAGCCGTCAGGACTGATGCGACAATGATTGTGCTGCGGAAGACATAATCTATATGCCCCTGTATACCCCCCCCCCCTTTAATGATAACACGCCCTACTTGCGTCCTTCAGAGAAATGGCAGTATGAGATAAAGAAGATATCTTGAAGCTGCAGAAGATTATTGCATCACAGGTTATATTCCCCCACTAAAGAATCTCTAAGCAAAAACAAGAAAAGGAAAACATAACCATTTGGCAGGTTTTGTGCCCATGGTTTGCAAGGAGAGCTGCGACATCATCTGGTGCATTTTAGAAGCGGATCGCTTAGGTTAGGCGCTGCGTGGACAGATGGCGCAAAACCTCCAGAGCAAATCGCGAGCAGATGACGCGATCCTGATCTTGCCTCTTTGCGGAAGCGCGATGTACGTTTCCGCGCAGAATAATATTGTACACAAAAGTGTCGAATGTGAAGATAAATATCTAGATTGAGGAAACTACCATTTATATAATCGAGGTAAAAAAAAGTTAAGGTAGTCGAAGTGGTTAAACACATTTATTCGATGGTCATTCCATCGTACCTAAACAAACGATTGAAGGCATCACTATTTAACAACAGAAATTAGCCATACATAGACACTTTACATTTTTACCCGACATTAAGAGTTCGGAGCGATCAGAACGTAATACCCAAGGAAGACGATTCGAGCTGATGAAGTAATACAAAATATCAGCCATTGCCAAAGTGAAAGTTAACATATTCAAAACAGGAATATCAGTGATGTGAATAATGATAATGTCAATATCACCCAGGATAATGAGGTATTTATGCTCATTAAGAACACCGTTGTTACGACCGTGCATCATCGGCACTTGCGCACTCTATTGTTCGCCTGTGGGCATGGATAAGTGCTGTGAATATGTGCTCTTGGTACAAGGGCGCTAAGTGAGCCTGTTTCCATAAATCCTTTTGTGTAAGCCTGTTTTGCCTTGTGGAAACCATGCAAATGCCAAATTGACCCTGTCAAGAGAACGTCTAGAAAAATACAAAGGAATGTCGCCCTGTGGGAAATAGCCGGAGGTACTTTCGTTCAATTGTTCATCCTTCCCGTCGAGAAGCCCTATCGTCCAGTGAGGAATGCCTACTGTCCAAAGGAGACGACAGAATGACATGTCCGCTGACTTGCAGGACAAGAAAGGAGCATGACGCATACGGCCATTAAATGATTTCCCGGGAATGCAGGAAAGATTTGCAATTGTCGGAAAGGGACAATGCTGGGATCAGTATGTGGCGCGCACGTGCTCTTGGGTTCTGAGAAGGAAATCCACTTGCCGGAACCAGCCTATCGTTTCTTTGCTGAAGAATAGAAATGTACCTCCTCTCCTCGCCGTTCCCAAGCTTTTCCCGCCAACTAGTGATCACGCCCAACGAATTAATGCCGGACCAGTCAGTGCCTCAGACCATCAGTGCAGTGATGTGTTCGATTGGATGCCGATATCTGGGGGGCGTGCCCTGGAACTGGTTGGTCAGCATCTTCAGAGGGGGGCTGGCCATAGGGGGTTTTAAGGACATTGCAGAGCACGAAAAGACGCTCTGAGCCCTGGGTAAACGGCTCATCCAGTCGCTTCTCGCTATTAACTCTTTACGCTTGCCATTTTGTTAATATACCCTTCTTTTTCATGTAAATAATCCTGTAAATAAGTTTTCTCAAAGTGCCATTAAACCTGCTTGTATATATTTTACCAACTTCGAAGATTCAATCCTTCATCAACCCCGAGTCTCTGCACGCTACCAAGTGAAGGCCGGGTCAACTTAGTCCCAGCGTCACGACAACTGGTGACCAGCGTTGGGATCTGAATCTACAAGCCACAACATCTGGTGATTGGAGGTAGATCTGAAGCTACAAGCCACAACATCTGGTGATCGGAGGTGGCATCTCAAGCAACAAGCAGGAGCAACAATCGGCCAACAAGAGAGCAGCTCGGAACATCGATCGCATGTGTGGGTGAGTGCTTGGCTTTTCTTCTGATGTGGACCAGGTTCTAGAACAGGGTTAGATTTTAGAACTGGTAAAGAGTGTTGAAACGCCTTTAGGTTTGGTAGTTTGCACAGTTGTTTTGGAAGTAGCTGACACTCGGAGCGATCATGGACCTACAAAAGCTGCAGAAACCGGAATTGTTGCTATTGTGTGAGGAATTGGGAATTGATACAAGTGGTTTGGCACGAAAACCCTTGATTTTAAAGGCAATCAATGATTTGGGAGCCGATGATGGGGAGCTCAGTGAAGCATGGAACCTCATCGGACAAAAAAAGGAGGAGCAGCTCAGACAGCAGAAAGAGCGGGAAAAAGAGGAAACGAGGCGTGAGCGTGAAATTGAGAGAGAAGCAAAAAGGCTGGAGCAAGAACTGAGCTCCGGAAATTAGAATTAGATTTGAGCAAGAGGTCGGGAAATTGTCCCCAGCTAGCGGTACCTCTTCTCAACAAGGAGGCAGATTTCAAGATGTCAAAGTACATGCAGCCATATGTGATATCAGGGGATATCGGTCTGTATCTGGATAACTTTGAGCGAACCTGCGAAAAACTGTCCTTCCAGCGAGACACTTGGTCTCAGAGATTATTGAAGGTTCTGCCCTGCGAGGCAGCGGAGGTTGTCGCGCGGCTAAGCAAGGAGGACGCGGACAACTACGAGAAGGTCAAAGCTTGCCTTCTGAGAAAGTATAGGCTTAGCGCCGAGGCGTTCAGACAACGTTTTCGGAACGCTACTAAGTCCAGGTACGAGAGTTACCCTGAATTCCTATACAATTTAAGAGTCAATTTGGGCGAGTGGCTAAAGAGCACAGATTCCTACAGTGATAGGGACGCTGTAGTCGAGCGAATTGTTTTGGAGCAGTTTTATAACTGCCTCCCAGAAAAAGAAAGAAATTGGTTACAGGACCGAGGCGACATTAAGTCGGCACCTGAAGCTGCCGAACTCATTGAGGAGTATGCTTCGCGCCGACAATTCAGCAGCCCAGCAGTGGATAGGCCCCGCAATCCCAAGTTGAGGGTGAATAACCGTCAGAAAAGGCACTTTGTTAGATTTGCAAACGAAGAAAGGAAGGCTTCTTCAGGCAAACGCCCTAGAAAGGACGGCAGTGAGAAAAGTGGGGAAGTGACCAATGCGCAGAACACAAAGAACAAGCTTGGGGCTAGGAAGCCGCTCACATGCTTTAGGTGTAATGAGCAGGGTCACATTGCCGTCAACTGCCGGAAAGAAAAGATTGCTTTCTCGTATGTCAGTGACTGCGATGAAAATATGCAGCTTTTGGAACCTTACATGCATCACCTAGTAGTCAACGGGAAGCCTTGCAAGGTACTGCGCGATTCGGCCTTAACGATGGATGTTGTCCATCCGGCTTATGTGTCGCCTTCCGACTATACAGGACAGTGTGCATGGATCCGCCAGGTAGTGGAGGAACAGAGTGTGTGCTTGCCAATCGCGAACGTGGTCATCGAGGGCCCTTTCGGCGAGTTAACAACCGAGGCTGCCGTTTCAGGAAAGCTTCCTAAATGCTATCCGTATTTGTTTTCCAACAAATCGGACATGCTACTGCGAAAGAGGGGCATCCTTTTCGGAGACAGAGTTGTGCAAGCCTTAACACGTTCAAAGGCGCGAGAACTAGCTACACTGCTCATTCCAGAAAAAGCCACAGCGGAGGAAACGGCAGTTAAAACAGTGGTCGATGCGGAAGATAGCAGGTCAGAAAACTTTGAGAGCGAGGCATCTCAGATAAGTCAACTTGAAAGTGAGCTTGATGAGACGCTGAATGAGGACGTTCTTGAGGGTAACCTCTTGCCGCCAGTGTCTAGTAATCTCACGACACTTTTATGTGGAACCCGAGAGGACTTAGCTATGGAGCAAGCCAATGATCCTAAGATACAGGAGCTTCTCAAAAGGACGGAGCAGATAGGAGTACTAAAGAAATCTCAGCTGTCCGATCTGGGGTAGCTAATAACAGAGTTTGAGGCCTGCTTCGTGGACAGGCCACGCAGGACTGATTTGGCTGAGCACGATATTGAGCTGACTTCAGACGTGCCAGTGCGATCAAGGTGCTACCGATTTTCTCCAAGGCAAAGAGAAATTCTGGATAGGGAAGTAACTCGCATGCTGGAATTGGGAGTAATAAAACCATCGGAAAGCGATTATGCTTCGCCTATGATCTTAGTAGAAGCTCCAGGTAAAGACCATAGGCCTGTGGTAGACTACCGAAAGCTAAATTCTCTCACCAGGGATCAAGTGTATCCTATTCCGAATATTGAGGAGAGAGTAGAACAGGTCAGTAGAGCGGCATGTGTGACTACGCTGGACCTTACTCGAGGATACTGGCAAGTACCGCTCACTGAACGCGCCAGCAGATACGCCGCTTTCGTCACTCCGACGGGCAGCTACCAGCCAACAATGATGAGTTTCGGGCTCAAAAATGCTCCATTTTGTTTTTCCCGACTCATGGATAGGGTTTTAAAGGGGTGTGAAACATTCGCGGTGCCTTATTTAGATGACATTGCGGTTTTTTCCGACTCATGGGCGGACCATATGGTACATCTAAGAGCTGTACTGAGCCTTTTGCGTCAAGCTGGGCTAACCGTAAAGGCCGAGAAATGTTCCCTGGCAAGGGCGACCGTGGACTACTTGGGTCACAATGTAGGTCAAGGTTTCAGAAAACCCAGCGAGATTAAGATTTCTGCGGTAGCAGACTACCCGCGGCCGAGCACGAAGACGGAAATTCGGGCATTCTTGGGTCTGACGGGATACTACAATCACTACATCCCTAACTATTCAGCTTTGGCTAGCCCTCTGACCGACGCTCTCCGCAAGACAGAACCGACAAATGTAGTCTGGGACGAACAAAAGGAAGCCTCCTTCGTAAACCTGAAGGCTGGGCTGATTAGCCGTCCGGTATTGCGAGCTCCAGACTATGACCGAGAATTCACGGTCCAGTGTGATGCAAGTGATCGAGGGCTAGGTGCTGTTCTCTGCCAGAGAGATGACGACGGTAATGAGCACCCTGTGCTCTACCTGAGCAAAAAACTGAGTTCTAGAGAGAGGGCTTATTGCGCGTCAGAGAAAGAGTGCGCTTGCATTGTATGGGCCATTCAAAAATTGCAGTGCTATCTTGGAGGGGCCAAATTCACCGTAGAGACGGACCATTGTCCCCTGGCTTGGCTGCAAACTACGACATCGAAGAACAGTCGCCTTCTGAGGTGGAGCTTGATTTTACAGCAGTACAATTTTGAAATAAGATACAAAAAGGGGAAGTTAAATGGGAATGCGGACGCGCTTAGCCGCTCTTTCTAAGCGGTCCGAGATGTTCCTCACCATGTATACAAATTGATAATCAGGTATTTTTTTTTTTCGTGCGCTTGAATATATGTGACTATGTAAAGCAGCACGATTGGTTTTCGAGGCATACGTGGGTCCTGAGCGTCTTGAGTGTGGGCTTTTCTCGAACAACGATGGCAGTTTTCTTTTAACCTGGTCTCTTCAGACGGGAGCCGAGTGCTTGCTTGGACATGTGGTTGAGTTTCAGACAGCTCAAGCAATTTGGCCTACGACAATCAAGACAACGCAACAAGCAACCCCGAGCTTCAAGCGTTCATGTGCAGCAGCAGCTGCGACTGCTGCCCTCCGTGACTCTTCTGGCGGGGGAGGAGGCTGTTACGACCGTGCATCATCCGCACTTGCGCACTCTATTGTTCGCCTGTGGGCATGGATAAGTGCTGTGGATATGTGCTCTTGGTACAAGGGGGGCTAAGTGAGCCTGTTTCCATAAATCCTTTTGTGTAAGCCTGTTTTGCCTTGTGGAAACCCTGCAAATGCCAAATTGACCCTGTCAAGAGAACGTCTAGAAAAATACAAAGGAATGTCGCCCTGTGGGAAATAGCCGGAGGTACTTTCGTTCAATTGTTCATCCTTCCCGTCGAGAAGCCCTATCGTCCAGTGAGGAATGCCTACTGTCCAAAGGAGACGACAGAATGACATGTCCGCTGACTTGCAGGACAAGAAAGGAGCATGACGCATACGGCCATTAAATGATTTCCCGGGAATGCTGGAAAGATTTGCAAATGTCGGAAAGGGACAATGCTGGGATCAGTATGTGGCGCGCACGTGCT